>JAVIXY010000100.1:0-134485 GCA_033030565.1 Fusarium nematophilum
GGTAGGTGGGTATTACCGGTAGGTGGGTACTGCATGGTAATCCGCCGACTTGGATTCCTCGCCAAGCATCATGGTTGACCCATGGGCAAAGAAGTGAACCGGTGTAAGTGGCATCTTTCGCAGTTGGTATGGTTGAAATTGGCCGTACGAATGGGCCAGAAGAAAATCACCATATACTTTTAAAGATGATGGTGACCAAGCCGTCAAAGTGTGGCAAGGGTGGTCACCAATAGCTAGAGCTTTGTGTGGGGTGAGTGCCATTCGGAACTGCGGACAGGGACATCGGGATGTGGGCGGCGGTGACGTCGAGGTCCTCGGGGAACGGGGTTTTGGGTCAGTCACCCGGACCAGGCTCGAGACCGTGGTCATTCCGGGTACCATTTGAGTGCGACATTGGAGAGCAATATTCGAGGGTGATCAAAGTTACGCAAAGCAATTGTGGTAAATTTATGCACAGAACTTAGTTTTGGATAGCCATTACGCATTGTGTCAACCGGAAAAGAAGGCATTCCCCATCAAACAAGGTGCGGAACACCTTTCCAGAAGGTCGAGTAGAGTACAAATCCTGACCCCAGAAGAACTGGTGTCAAGAAACTAGCAAGTCCCACAAGCGCTGCTCGCTCAAAGTAACCCTCGATATGCTTGATTGGGGCTCTCGGCTCAAGCTCAACCGTCTTCCAGAGATCCTCTTCCACGTCTCCCGTCTCTCGACCGGCTATTATTTTCTGCAGCTGCTGAGAAATTTCTGTTTCTTTCACATATTTGGGCCGAGGCACGCTGAACAGCTTTGTTGGATAGCGGGTAGAAAGCGTCACCGGGTGACCCCGAGGAGCAGCTGGGCCAACTGAGCAAGAGGTTAGCGAAGCTCCCATCACTACGGATTGTCTCTCCATGACGTACTTAGTAGCTCCGTTGGTACCAGGTTCGCGAATCCCACGTCGGCACGAACAAATTGGAGCAAGTACTTGCATGTCTCCGGGTCGCCGAAGGCGTATGTAGCGAGCTTGTCCCCATCACTCAGATCGTTGGCGACTTCAATGGCGTCATCGAGACTGCTGAATCCATGGACGCGGAGAGCGCGATGGTTCACCTTTGCCAGATCGATCAGTGACACCCTAGTCTTTTGTTAGTTCACGTCTTGGCTGGCAAAGCGGGAAACGAGTGAGATGTACCGATCTTCGACTTCCAAGATGCTTCCGTTGGATCCAGATATGATAGTCCTGGTGCCTTCCTGACCCCGACCCCGCTGATGGCTCTTCAGGTCCTTTGAGTCGTCTTTGGAAACCTTTTCATCTGTCAAGTACCGCATAGAGTACTTGAGCACAGCTCGCAGGAAGTCTTGCTTCACAAATTCATTGACCAAGACAATATCTGGCGCGTAGGGTGACCTCCCAGCGAACGCCATGCGACTGTCCACCAGGATTCTGGCAGCTTCTTCGTATTTTGATGTTCGATCAACGATGGCTACCACTAACGACGTTGAGGGCGAGAAGAGAGTGTGTCTCGTTGCTTGACCAGCGTCGCCAGCTTGAATGACCCGAAGGTGAATGTCGGTCATGTCCTCAACATCGCTCATAGCGATGTCGAAGATATCATGATCCAGCGCCTCCTCGAGCAGTCGCTCAATTATCTTGGGAAGGCTGCGAAGGGTTTGTTGGAGCTGAACGAGGCCGAGTCAGAGCGCGAGCTTAAACTTGATCTTGGGAGACTCACCACGACAACTACGCAATTTCCGGCTGCAATCGCCGCGCAGAGAGGAACAAGTACTGAGTAGAAGAAGGTATGTGCCTGCTGAGCCGCGATCAACACAATACCAGCCCCTTCCCGCGCGTCTGCGGCGTCTTGTCCATTGGCAATTTGGTACTCTGCCCGAAGAGTGTCTGCAGGCGCCAGCTCATCATCATAGTAATACTTGATTACCGTGAGGGTCGTGTAAAGCTCCGCAAGAGCCTCATTGCTTGTAACACTCGAGTCCTTGGCGATTGCCTCGAGAATTGCGTCCTTGCTCTGCAGCACAGAGCCTCGTAGGCGTGAGAGCTGCTGTCGACGAATGTAGACATTCGCGAGCCTGCCATCGATAACAGCCTCCTGGAGCTTCTGGGAAGGAATCGATTTCTGTGACATGATGGATTTCTGCGCACGCAGACGGTGCTAAGCGCTTGTGACTGCACGACCAAGTCCGGATGTCGGTTGACTGTTACTAATATTGCGGGACATCGGGACCACATCCCGGGGGGCGGGTCACCACTACCCGAACCCGACAGGTGCGAACAGAAGCCCAAATCCGGTGTTTCATTCGTACCATATTCTTTCATCTATCCTTTTGTGCTTCTTTGCAGAAAATCAGAGTGGTTTGAAATCAACTGTCCTCTTCAACATGTCCGTCACCACCACTAGAACCTCGACCAATTACTCACTCAACACTGTCCTCTCAGACTATGAGCTTCACAGATCCAAGCCGCCTCCATCATCAAGCGGCCGTGCGTCATCTGAAGCTCAGAGTATCACCTCCAACCCAGTAGGATGGTCGGCAGACCATCGGCGAGTACCGCCGTACCGCCCCGTCAATACGAATCTTGACAGAAGTCAGCGGATGGCGTACAATAACAGGGGCGAGCAAGCTTTCATCAACACCATGTTCTTTGGGATCCGAGTGGTAACGGTGGGACTGCCTTGGACATTTACTGAGCGCCGTACAGCGATAACTGATGTTGATTCTAAGGTATTTCATCGAGCGTGGAGAGCTACTGGGGGAAGAGTCAGTGACAGGGTGTTCCGATATGAACTTGGTGGCGAGCATTGAGTTTGATCCATGTTTAGTTGTTCAGGTCTGCCTTCTACGCCTTCGACCCCAGTTCATAACTGTATAGATGCACGATTCTCTATATCCTCCTACCAGGGCACTTTCTGTACTGACGAGCTCCCAAGACCATCAGCGGGGAATCTTGTCACTCGCCTATCTGCCTCCTATCTCTGACTTGTGACTGTTCCTGTCCCTACCCTGAAGCCTTGGAATCTCAATGTACATCTCCGAAGTAGCAAAGGACGACGAAGTGATGGCCAACGGTTCCAGCATCGACCTGCCACAGTTTTCCCTCGAGATTTACATCAAGCAAAGCAACATTCTCCGTACAGAAACGCCAGAAAGCCAGTGATTTACTCATCAACCATGTTATTATCATTACTACTAATGGCGTTCTATACAAGAACTGAGGTTTATTACCAGACAGACATCGCACGCTGTATTCTATGCCGCTTTGCACATTTTGCCATCATTCGCAATGGACCACTGCTCACTCCCCACAGCATTGCGAGCGTAGAAGAAGCCGTTCTTGTCCCACTTCTGCTTGATTCCCAGCAGCTGCTTATAGTTGCTGCCAAAGAAGGCGTCCTGGAAGTTGGGCTGGCGAAAGTCGGCCTCGTTCATGTACGCCCCGCTTCCGGGCGTCACGGCCTCAATCTCGGGCATAATCTTTTCCGTCATGAGGTCCTGCAGGTCGAGCATGTCAGACCAAGGAGCGGTAAAGTCCCAGGGGGTCGTCAACGTGGCGTGCACGATGGCCTTGTTCCAGGCGGGGAGCACGGATTGAGTCTTGGAGTTGCTGAAGGGAGAGACGTTTGTGCCGACTCCGATCCAGGTGACGCCCTGCTCGACGATGCTCTTGGCCGTCGCCATCAGAGCTGCGTTGTTCTTGGTGATGGCCTCGCGGGGGATGAGGCGGCCGCCGTATTGGGCGATGCCGACTTGGATGTTGCCGATGGGGAGGGGGCCAAAGTACTTGTCGTAATGGCTGTAGTAGGAATCAGCCTGGGCGTAGTCCACGGTGTAGTTGATGCCTAGGGCGCTCAAAGACTGGATGAAGGGCTTCAAGATGGTCTGGACCTCTTCTTTGGTCTTGTTATAGGCAGTCAAGGGCGCAATTTGGAAGAAGGTGTTGGTGAAGTAGTAGACAACCATAGAGCCAGCATCGACCATTGCGGGCAGCTTAGAGTGGAAAGCCTCGATGCCCTTGTAAAAAGTCGCCTGGTCATTGTTGGAAGTGAAGAAGCCGAGCGTCGCACCACCGACTTTGGCTTCGGGGAAGACCTTGACGGTCAAGGAGACGACCACACCCCAATTACCGCCACCACCACCGTTCAGAGCCCAGAACAGGTCAGAGTTCTTCGTAGGCGAAGCGGTAACGACACCAGAATCAGCGGTGACGACTCTGAATTCAAGAGTGTTCTGCGCTGAGAGACCAAAGCTCGAGCTAAGAGCAGAGTGGCCGCCACCCTGCGTATACCCGCCCGCGACGCCAACGGTGGGACACTCGCCTCCAACGACAACATACCCGGCATCATGAGCCGCACTGAGAATGTCAAAGCCCTGGACACCGGCGCCGAGAGTGACAGCCTTGCCCTTGTAGCCATTTGCGTTGTAGTCCTTGAACTGAATGTCCTTGAGGTGGTGCGTCCAGATCGAGAGGGCGCCAGCTCCAGTGGAGCGACCGTTGTAGTCGTGACCTGTGTTGCGAATGACGAAGCGGATGTTGTGGTTGCGGGCAAAGTTGATGGTGTTGACGATGTCCGCCTCGGTGCGGATGTCGACGGCGTACCGCACATAGTTGCCCAGCTCACAAGCTCGCGACCGCGGCTGGAAGGGATCGCACGTCTGGTTGGCGAACCAAGGGGCCATGACGGAGGAGGATGACTCCATACTGAGCGGGTGTCAGAAATGGGACATGGTCAAGGCAAGTGATGGCTTACTGGATCTCGGTCAATTGCCATTGACTCTGCAGATACTTGCATTGCTCCGCATCGTAGGTCGGATCGTGGCAAGGCGACCCCAAAGGAACCGTCTTGATCAACCGGCCATTGACGGTCGAGTTGAGGCTCTTCCACTCATTGTCCGAAGGCCAGCACTTGTCCCCGGGGAAGCATTTGCAGCTCGGGGAGGTTGCCACAGCTTCGGTGCTGGCAATGAGAAGAGCCCCGACTAGAAATCTTGCAGGTCGCATCTTGAGAGACAGGATGACGGCGAACGATGGCCAAAGATCAAGTACGGATGGAAGAGGGAACGGGACGCAGAAAAAGAGACTTAAATTTATTGAAACGAGGGTCCTCCAGGGTGTCACCAATGAGCAATTGATGACACAGCAAAGCAGGGATCAGCTTTGTTATCCGCAAGCGGGCTTCTAGATCCAACCCCAAGATTTCGTCGGACAAGGGCCCCATAACGAGCATTATCCACCGGAAATCAAGGTAGCATCAGGTAGGGGTCCCTGTGGCTGGCAGGTCGCAAGTGTCGGATATCTCGGGGATGCTCCTCTCAACACGGCAGAACCCTGTTGACTCCCGGGACTTCGACCTTCCTGATTTGTCTGTTCCGGCAGTTTGGTTAACAAAGTGACACCGCGGACCCTGATTGTCAGTTGAGTTTACATGGCTGCTGTCATTGCAGGTTGACCAATGGTCACCAAGAGACGAAACCGCCGTTGAAAGCTGCATTGTAACCCACTCCCGCGCTCTTCAACCGCCCCTGCATACACGCTGTATCATGCTTGCGGATAATGCGCCATCTGTCGCTGGTGCCAGTGCCTGCAGTAGCAACGGAGTAGCCGACTTAATGAGGTGAGCTCCCGGGTTGACTCCCAGGGACGAGTCTGCCATTTTCTTTTCGAAATTTCGAGCCCGATCTCGCAGTCTTGAGTATTCCTCTCCCTCTCTTGATTTCTTCGCGTTTCCAGGGCGGATTCCAGACCACAACCATGGCTGGGTGGACGTACAACGCGCCCGATGATGCCCCAACCGATGGTCCCCAAATCACATCGCTGGCCATTGTCTTTACGGCTGTTGCGCTCTTGACAGTCATTCTGCGAGTGTACGTGAGAGGATTCATGGTCAAGGCCTTTGGAGCAGGTATGGAACGCAGATGCCGTCTCGGTGTTGACACTGACTGATAATCTTCGCTGCACCTAGACGACTGGATCATTGTTGCAACATGGGTATGTCGATGACCATGAATGCCGATTGGATAGACCTTGTACTGATGAGCATTCTCTTGGGCACAGGTTACCAGCTGTGGATTTGCAGTTGTGACGATTATACGTGAGCAAGCCGACGACCGAATACTAAAAACCCGCCAGGATAGGGCTAAAACGAGAGACACAGAAACAAAGTACGGCCTTGGATTGAAGCATCTGGACGATTTGCCCCCCGAGAACATCTACAACTTCCTTTTGGTAAGGACCTTGGCCCATGACTCTTTTTTCCAGCGACCTGGACGTCTAACACACCTCTTAGCTACAATTCATCGGCGCGCCATTGTGAGACACCTCTCTCTCCACGACCACGCAACGATTAACATCTTTACAGCTACATATCTAGCATTCTTGGGTTCAAACTGAGTCTGCTCTTGTCTTATCTCCGCTTCATGGCCGGTGGCGTTTGGTACAAGACAACCGTTGGCGTTGCTGTGGCATGCACCTTGTTTCACTTTTCCTTCTTGATGGCTCAAGTCAATCTGTGCACGCCTGTGAGTCTACTCGAGGATGAATTCTTGCTAAAGCTGACATCAACCCCTTCAGGTCCGCAAGCAATGGGATGCCAGCGTCACGGGGGGATCCTGCCTCAAGGGTGTTCCCATGTACACTACCATGGCCTCTTTAACCATCATCTTTGACGTGATAGTGTAAGTATCCCCATTCCTGAATCAAGTTGTCATCTAAATCGTGATTTTGTGTGCTAATGGCGATTAGCATGGTACTCCCCTTCCCAACGCTACTCAAGCTTCAAGTTCCCAAGCGCAAGAAAGCCGTCCTCCTCGGCCTCTTCGCCATGGGGACATTCATATCAGTCATCCAAATCGTCCGCATCCAGACGATAAAGTCGCTCTCAAACCTCCTAGACTCGAGCGCCCTCATCATGTGGTCCGCCGTGGAAAACAACCTGGGCATCATCGTGGCCTGTGTCCCGACGCTGGCACCGCTCGTGAGATACTTTAACGAGCAGTCCAGGGTCGGCAGCAAGAGCCGCAGCAAGTCAAAGGGCGACTCGGGATACGCCCTGCAGTCTCAGTCGACTTGGCGCAAGAACCTGTCACGGCGGGATGGCGTCCAGCCCCTGGGAAGTGGCGTCGACCAGAGAGACGGAGACAGCTCCGAGGATATTCTGGGCTCGACGAATGAGGAGCGGGAGCTGGGGATTCTTCGAAAGACGGAAATCGTCATTACCAAGACGGCCACGCCGGATGTGCCCACGCGAGATGAGCAGAGGACTTCGGTTCAATTCCGAGCTATATAGACCGGAACTATACTGACAAATCACGAAATTTCTCAATAAATTCTCGCCTTTATGCAGCTATGTTTGACCAGTTCGAGACCGGTCGAGATAAAGGTGTTAGCGGGCCTGATTCTGATACGCTATTTGTGCGGTTGCGTCACCTTCTGGTTGGCGCGACAGGGAAAAACTACGCGGCCGTTCAGCCATCGTACGACGAGAAGCCGTACCGACACCAAGGACAAGGAACGGGGCACAGACAGGCGGGCCGCTGGTTGATCTTGGGAACCATCTCCAGGGCCGCCGAAATTTGCAGATGCACGCGCAGGGTCCCTTGCCTAGTCGGCACTCGCCTCGGTTCGAGTGCCTAGTTCAGGCTTAGACCCCGAGAACAAGATTCCAAAAGACTCGTCTTCCCCTGCCAGTCGACGGTGGTCTCGGCTGTCCGGCTGCGTAACTTTCCATTAGGACCAGGGACTCACATGCGCGTTCAATGTGCAGAGTCCCCTGGTTTCCTGCCATTCGACGTAGCACGTGGTGATGGGTAAGAGAGAATTCCAGGAAGCCGGAAATGAGACATGGAAAAAGACACTACGAAGTCAGTGTCTGGGCAGACGAGGGGTCGCCTCGGGATCGGGCTTCACATAGCATTTCATTGTATATCAACCGTTGGCATGCCCAGCCTGGGCCAGTCCTTCCTCTCCCCTCATTGATGTTTGATCATTGACGTGCTGGTGTTGCATCGGCCATCGGGCATCAACTCCACCTGCGTCAGGTTCTACGCGACCACACATCCTTGTATAAACCGGCTCTTCTTGGTGAGACTTTATTCTAACCGAGGGAAACCTGCTTGAAGTGGTTGTGTGCAGAGCAGTCAACATTTACTGGCCCTTCTTCAATATGTGCAATGCTATAGTCCCTTCTCTACTCATTGGCATTGCTCTTCACTTGACAGAGGGGTTTCCGACCCCAAGATGTCATTTCAACACCATTACGGGGGCTTTTGCCACAGGATTCATTCTTCAAAGCCCTTACATGATTAAAATCCCTTGGTGCTAAGCGAGCTTAGCCCGCATCGCCCTGTTTATCCTTTCAATATTCTGTACTCTGTACTCCATAGTATCCAGACATTGATTCATTTCATGGGCTATAGTAGCCGCCTAAATATTCCAAGGAGCGGTATATGTTGATTGGAAAGTGGCCTACCGACATTGCTTTTTGTAAGCCGTCAGAGTACCATCGGTTAGCTCGTCTCGCGATGGCGGAAATTCTATGAAGAGATTGGCCCAAAACCACTCTGCTTACGGCGGTTTCTAAAGTCCTCATCGACTCATCCGACTGGGGCCCGAATGCAGGGTGAAGGACGCCCTTGAGCGGCACAAACAGAAAGATGATAGAATTGAGTAACTACTCATATAAGATAATGTCCTCGCCCTTGACTCAATTCACCCCATGGCCATCCCAAGCGAGATAGATATTGACAGTACGAGGTTAGAATCAAGGATTTAGAAAACGAACCGGGCTTACGGCATCTCATGAGGCAAAACCCCAAGATACGCAATCCCCGTCCCACATAACATTATCCCTGGTACTTAAAGCCCCTTCACACTAACTTTGATAAACCCGAAGTCGGAATCGATTCTCTCCCGAAGGGCCCCAGCCTTCAGCTCCTCCACATCCCACTTGGCCCACACGAAGCGGCCGTGGAGGAACTCGGCCTCGTCTGATGCGACCCAAACGGAGAAATCTCCAGGAAGCTTGACTACGACAATGTCAGTTCCAGTCCCTGATACGACGGCCAGGCAGCCAGTCTTCACTCACTATCATCCCATGGCATGGCGTCCTTCTCGGTGAATCGTTGGAATGACTCGGTGTAATGCATCCCCGGGTCAATGCTGACAATCTGTAGTTCCTTTCCTGGGATGCTCTGTGCAATGGTCTGCATCAACATGGTCAAGGAGCTCTTTGTGAGAGTGTAGAGCGGCACAGGGCCTCCTATATGTGGAACGTGGATGACCCCAGATGAGAGATTAACCAGGAACTATACAAGTCAGCCACGCGGTGCTTTTGTAAAGAGAGAGCTGAATCCGGGCTTCTCGCCATGTGGCTGAGGGTTGATCCCGCTCAATTCCAGGTTGAATGCCGACTCACCAACTTGCGCGACGAGTCTACCTCGCGTTGCTTGTACAGCCAATGCGTCCAGATGTACGGGGTGATGACATTGAACTTGAACCCGTCCTTGACCGTCTCACTACCCAAACCAAGCAGCGTGTTCGGCAGCCACATCTTAGTGGCATTGAGGACCAGAACGTCGACAAAAATTCCGTCTTTCCGAAGGCCGGTCCACAGCTCCTCCACGGCCGATTCGTCTCCGTAGTCGTTGATCACACCAATGGCTTCAACTTGAGAAAACTGCTCCTTGATCTTGGCCACCGCAGCATCCAGGACATCCTGACGCCGCCCGGTAATGATAACCCGTGTTGCGTCGGCCGCAGCAAAGGACTCTGCAATGCTGAAGCCAATACCGGTTGAACCGCCAGCGACAAGCACCGTGCGGCCGGCTTGAGAGGCCTCGGGACGTGATGGTGAGATGGCCGCATAGGACTCACGGTGGATGGTCGACGTCACCAAGTGGCTGGTCGCGGATAGATCAACGCTCTCCCAGGGGTTGGCCTTGGGGGCAGCATCTGCGGCAGAGGAGGTCATGATGTCTGGTTGTGCGTGATGAAGTCGGTCCTAGTGCAATAAGGAATTGGTGGATGAGCGTGATGGTAAGTAGAATATCCAGCATCCTCAGAGCTTGAGCGATGTCTTATATACCAACGTGAAGTCTTTGTTCCGCACCAATATCTAGAACCTTGAGTTGAGACAGTCTGACTTAGAAATCCGCCTTCACCCGCATTATTTCCGCTCTATCATTGAGGCTCTGGTCTATTTCCTGTCTACACTTACACAACAAGCTCGCCAAGACGGTCCAGTCTGTGGGTCGAGTCAGGGAAACAAATCCTCCCGCTCGAAACCCGCACGATTCCCGCATGACACCCGCTTTACGCCCGCTCATCGGTTCCACCCTTGTCTCGACAGGAAGGATTGGCTGACAAATCCCGAGGTTGCTCACTCAGCTTCATTCTCAGCCTCTCACCCGAAAACGTTATTCCCAGATCTTCAAGTCCAGGCTCGTGTCATCTCATCGCTGAAACTTCCGCAATCGTCCGCATTTTCATCATCGCCATGAGATCCGCCCGCAAGCTCAGGGCCTGCTATCCCTGCACGAACGGGAAGCGCCGTTGCGACAAGGCTCAACCCGCCTGTGGCCGATGCGAAGAGAAGGATATTGAGTGTCGCTATGCACCAGTCAGACGCAGGAGGGCTGTTATCCCAGAGGAGATCTTAGCCAATGATCTATTCCAGGCATCCGTCGGCGAAGATGTATTGGGCTCGGGGGGCCCTGGATTCGCAGATGAGGTCGACAATCTTGTAGACATCCAACAGTGGACTACTAGCTTGGTCGACCTCGTTTCAGCATCCGATATGGCAGAAACCCAGCCTCGCATGCTTGATGGCCCTTTCATATCACAGGGTCAGCCAGATCCCGAGCTACCAGAAGCTGTTGAGTCTCTCTCGACTCTCCCACCAGAGTCACAGGACCTGGCGCTATTGCAATCCCATCCTCGCAGTACATCCATCACAAGCCCAGCTGCAAAGACTTCGTTCTTCCTCAGGCCCGACTCGTGGACTATTCGACACCTCTCAATCAACAACCCGAGATTTTCTTCTTCCGTGTCCATGAACTTTGTCCGAGGCCTTCACTCCTGGTTCACCGACTGGGTCACCAGCTGCCACAGCCCCTTTATCCACCGCCAGCTCTACGCCGACACGGGGCTGCCCCAGCCGATGCGGGACGCTTTCATGTCTATTACCGCGCACAACACCAGGACGCCGGAAAACGAGGCCGTGGTGGACGAGATGCTCGAGTGCAATGCCTCGTCACTCCTCAAGTCGTACCCTGAAACATGCTTTGGTGGTGCCGAACCTGGAGATGGAGCGTCCGGCCTTGACACTCGACAGCATCTTGCTCGTACCCAGGCACTATACATCCATCTCGTCCTGGCGCTCTTCTCTCCCTCAATCCGTTCCCGCGCCAACGCCGAGCGACATGTTCAGACTCTCCTCTCGTGGACAAGGCAGCTTTGGGACGCCGCCCTCCTTGACAAAGACCTCTACCAGAGCCCTGATATCGACGATATTGATGCGACTGCTGGCTCTGCCGCTGCTGTAGATGCTCTATTCGACGGTGACCCGTTGCCTCGACTCTGGCGTTCCTGGGTCCTTTCGGAGAGCATCCGCCGTATGTGGCTTCTGGCAACGTCTACGATTGGACTGTACCTGACTATGCGCCAGCGATGGGCTGAGTGTCAGGGTGGCATCAACTTTACGACTCACAAGGGTCTCTGGGCGGCAGAGTCCGCCTCAAGCTGGGCGCAGGTATGCAGAAGCACAGATCCGCTCTTTGTTTGCAGTTTTGACGGAGAGAGCTTGTTCCGTACTGTCAACGCGGCGGAGGTGGATGATATGGCGAGAAACTTGTTTACCATTATGTGGGGAGCTGAGAGGGTTGAGAGTTGGGTTGCGAGGACGACTGGTAACGATAGTGGAGTGCGAGTCTGGTATTGATGGCAGTGAGGCTGTTGGGGAGGAATAAAACAGAAGAGCATTCGAATATCCTTTCATCAAGCCATCACTATCTTATAGAACTCAGACATGAAACCCCAGTATATTAAACTATTTCTGTTTCTAGATCTACGCGTTTGCGGCTCAATAAGTAACTATAAAACTGTTCAAGCAATTAATTATTCAAGACTTTAGACCGCGTAGCTTTAGACTGTCTCAACTGCGCCAGATTAAACTCTATTCTTATCATGTTCATCCAGTAAAATAATTGCTCTAAGATAGCTATCTTTAAATGATTCCGAGAACTCGGCGTCCTTAGTTACAGGGTGATTAGTCCCTCAATCAGCCCAGATGTCGTCTAAAATGTATATATTAAATTCCCTCTCAGCATGAGCAGGCACGCCCGAATAGGCGCTGGGAAACATGTATCGCAACCCAAATGCAATGGCCCGTGAAAGGAGGGCTCGGCATAACTGACCAAGTCCCCTTGCGATCCTCGATGCAGAGCAGGCGCAGCTTTGGATTAGGATCACGCAGCAGAGCAATGTCTCCAACTGATCGTCCACTTGGTACCCCCTAAGAGAACCATTGACTTGCACGAGCAGATCCGGGCCTTTAAAAGGCAAGGGTCCCATGATGTACCGGCAAGTCAGCCAAAACATAACAGTCGACATGACTGTACGCCAGCAGCTGATGGTCCTAGTTGCAGTAATGGAGGGCTCAGGTATCATGATCCGCCTGGTTGCGGTTGTGATTACGTTTTAAAGTTAGATCGGGTGGCGGGAATGACCTGGAGGTTAATTAAGTGCCCAGAAATGGGAATAAGAGCGGACGCTGGGATGATCCTCGGCGCCAGATCTGATGACGGTTAATGGGGGCTGATCAACATCTGAGATGAAGATGAGCCTGTGGAGGAAGCAACAAGTGCCAGGTCACGTATCACTTGAGATTTGTCTCCTAATACCGCCGCATCCTCGTTGGTCCTGGTGAACAGCAAAAATTCTGCCATTTCTTCCTCATGTCCACCATTGAATATATCCAACGCTTCTACGTCATCTTCGTTATCGTGATCGCAATCGTTAATTCTGGTAGTATGGTTGACCTTGTTAAGCCTAGTCCGGTGGGTAACAAGGGCATCATCGTTATCGTTAAAGCTTGGACTATTCCCTCTCGGGCTGATGGTATCCGGGCTTGTTGTTTCTCTTTGGGGACTTGCTTCATAACGCGATTGAATCTTGTCTCCTATCAAACTACCCATTCCCAGATTGATCTTCTTCCTTGTAGGTCGTGCTTTTCCTCTTAGCGTTCATTGGAGCTGTAGTGCAATGCCTTGGTCGTTATAGTGAATCTGTCACATCTGAGCTGTGGAAGCGTCCACGCCAAATCCGCTGACCACAACCCTGACTCTATGAAGTTGAGAGACAAAGTACCATTGGTAATACCGGGTCAAGGTAATGTCTCGGATTATTAATGAAAATACTGCGAAAGTGCAACTCCCTGCTTAACCCTCTCGGCAATAAGTCTCCAGATCGTCGCTGTCGCTTGCTACGGGTCTGATGACCCTACTTGGATTGCGTGTATGATCGTTTCATAGTCCCGCAAGGATCGCTGTCCCACGGGACAACGGTGGCATTTCCAAGCCGTTGTGGGGAGTCTGCAAGATCGCCATCGTACTCAGTAATTCTAACATGTTAATTGGTTCTTGATTACCTAGTAGAAAGAAAACTCCACAAGACTGTGTCGTGAGCCGCTACACAGGAGACGTACGTAGTACGTTGTCTTTGTTTGTGCCTGACTTTGTGAATAACCCGGCCAAGCTATTAAGTAATGGTAGAAAGCATAGTTGTCTTGTGATAAGTGTGTCAAGAGTGAGTCTCATGATTAATTTCTCTGTACTCTTGATGTATCTAGGACATGAGAGATCGATCGCCTTGGTTGGCCAACGTAAACTAGAGATCCCACAACTTCGTTTACTGGTGGAGTTGGCCGGTGTAGAACATCATGCGCCAAGATCCCTCGCCATGGTACGCACCAGCCCCGGTCCGGGGCATCAAGAAGGGGCAGATCTGCTACTTTACTATGGATCAGGCTGTGTATCTCTCTTCCATAAGAATGGCTGTGTAGACTCTTCCGCGGTTCCCTTCTTCTCTCTACTTCAAACACTCACACATTCAACTGCTTTCATTTCACAAGACGAACCAAGAATCTTCAAGAAATTCCCGAGCCAAAATGTTACCTTTCACATTACTTGCCCTCTTTATCTGTTCTGCTTGGTCTATTCCTCAGAATATGGATCTGGCCGCCAGGCACTCATTAAAGACCGGCTCTGTCAAGACAGACTACGGAACCGCCTTGAAAAAGAAGCATTTTGTGTGGAAAGCACCTGGCGAGGATGACCGTATGTAGTGCGATTCGGAGCGCGACACCTACACTAACCTACCCGTAGTCCGCCCTCCTTGCCCTTTCATGAACACGCTCGCCAACCACGAATTTGTGCCCCATAACGGCCGCAACATCACGCGCACCCCCTTCATCGAAGCCTTTCAAGAGGCCTTGGGTCTCGATGAACCTTTCGCCACTCAGATCTTTGAGACGGGATTGGTTGTGAATCCCACTCCTAATGCCACGGTAAGTCCAGAATCCTGATTCTCATCTGGGTATCGCGTCAACAGGTTCTTTGTGTGCTTAGACCTTCGATCTCGACATGTTGCACAATACCCATGGCGTGATTGAGCACGACGGAAGTCTCTCTCGACGTGATGCCGTCTTCGACCCGACCAACCCATTCGACGAGGATACATTTGACAACTTTGTCGGCTATTTTGGAAACAGCAAGATCATCAATACCACCAGTCTAGCAAATACTCGCGCTAGACATACCTTTGATATGAGTCTCATCAACCCCCAATTCAGCATTGCGGAGGCTGAAGTTCCAGTCATTGTTGGCGAGAATGCTATGTTGATTTCCATCTTTGGAAACCCCGACACAGCCGTCGCCAAGAGATCATTTATCGAATTTTTCTTCAGTGAGTTATTCATCTTAACGTAATAATCCCGCTATTTCAAGTCGTCGGTACTAACGGTCCGAAGGAAAGGAGCGCTTTCCGGTCATGCTTGGTTGGTCCCCTTCAGACGGCAAGGTTGGACCCAACGTCGGAAACGTTGTCCAGGCGATCATCGACCAAAGTCCCCCTGGTGTGCCGTTGACTTTCAGCCTCCAGAACGCTTCATTGTCAAATTGAGGTGACATTTCGGGGCAGGACATGCTCATTTGGACAATAGTGGGAGCTTTGTCGCGGTCGGATTGTTGAGAGCCCATTTCATGGCATGGTAGTTACCAAAGGAAGTTGATAGTGGAGGAACAATAGGGTTGGGAGATTGAATGACATCAAGATGTTGATTAGGCAGAAATCTTGAGAAACCTGACTGGAATTTGGGTTTTTATTTTTCCTTGAACTTTGAAGCTCAACCCCCCGAGACACTTGCATAGGGGTGGTATTGAGGCTACCTAGAGGCCTGGCTACCTAACTCGCGTACATTTTTGAACACATTTGCCCCCCCCCCCCGAGACACAAACAGACCCGTCCAACTGCTGCGGTATGGGCTACTCCGGCGGAGAACAAAACCGTCATGAGGCAGCGAATCAAGCAACTGGCTGGTGGGTGCGGGCTCATGCTAGGCAAAGAAACGAGATATGTAAGCTTTTAGGCACCATCAGAGTAGTCGGTCTATGCCATTTCTCCCTATTGGTAGACGAATATCTTGTTGAAAGCGGGCAGTACGGAGCAAGGTAATACGGCTGAGTTAATTATCAATACAAGAAATACGAAAGCGGGGATTTCGTGCCCGTTTGTGAGCGTCGTGTTTCAAGGTCTTACCAGAACACTTCCCTAACCTCAGATCCTTTCCAATACTCTCAAGTTACCGATTAACTCGCGTCTACAAGATGGCAGACGATACAATTTCGGTCAATCTGCGCGCCTATACAATTAACGGCTACCAAGCCCCCGATCGATGCGAGATGTGCAACGTCCCAGTCCCCGACAAAGAGTCTCGACAGAAGCATATGGATGAAACCAGCCACCGGGGCTGCCCACGATGCGGGTTATATGTTCCTGTTGGCAGCTTGTACGCCCACTGTGGGAGCGCCCATACGAATGAGCCTTTGAACGATCATCAGGTCGTGTATCAGGACAACCAGGATACCACTGTGGCGCAGTCGTGGGTGTTTGCCGAGCAGAGAAAGATCGCGGACGATTACTTTGAGGCTGAGAGGAAGAAGTGGCTTGAGCAGGTGATGAAGACTCCGGAGCAGCTGCAGAAGGAGAAGGAGGACGCCGAGAAATCCCGGCCTTGACGGTATAGTTCAGTGGAAGAGAAGCAGTTCGGCTACAGGATGCACTGCAGGATCAGGGTTCTAAGTTCTCAACGGTCCAGTAATAAATAATGCCAGTCGAGGCACCCAGAATGTCATTTCATTGTTTATTCATAAACGGTTGGCTAGGCTTGCCATCATAGCCATTACGGGTTATATACAAAATGCTTGCGGAAACCAAACCAGAGACCGTCCTCAATCGGACTCAGCCTAGATATCATCATCAATCGGGTCCAGTCCCTCTGCAGTACCAATGCGCGCCTCAAACCAAAATCGAAGCCTCTCAACCAGACCCCGATCCGCCATAAACCTAGCAAAGTCCGTCGGGTTCGTGGCCGTCTCGTTGCGTAGGTCCGGGAAGCCCTCAGGGGTGGGCACATCGCGGCGAACAGGCCAGCTACCCGACGACGCCTGAAATTCGGGGCTGAGGATGAAGTTGTGAAGCAGCTTGGCGCCCTCGGGATGAGGGGCGTCCTTCAGAATACCGGCGTACTGGGCCCACGAGACATACTTGCCCTGGGTGGGCTGCGAGAACTTGAGAGGCTTGGCATCACCAAAACCTCCTCCGGTAGCAAAGAATGCCGCCTGGGTGAAATTGTCGCTGCTGGCGATGGTTGCAGGGGTCGCGGTTCCACGTACCCATCGGGGGTTCTGCTTCAAGAGCGCCTCGAACCAGGACGCACCGTACTGCTGCATGCTGAGGGAAAGGGTTAGTGATATTTGAACCTGGACACAAGATGCACAGAAACTTACATGAGGTAGAAGGCATAAAGGACTGCGTCGTCATCGTTGGGATAAGTCAAGACGAGCTTGTTCTTGAACTCGGGTCGAAGCCAGTCTTCGTACTCAGTGGGAGGCTTGATACCTCGCAGTTTCTCGGTATTCCAGCCATTAGACCAGAAGAAGACGTAGACACCGTACCAGGCCGCAGAGTCATCCTTGAACGCGTGCTCGACGGCGTCAAAGCCATTGGGGGCGTAGTTGAGCAGGGCGCCCTCCTGGTTCCATCGGGGATAATCATGAAGCGTCTGGAGGATCACGCTATCCACGTAGACAGCCTTGCCGCCGGCTGCAAGCTGCTGATCCAGCCGGACATCGTGGTACTTTGAGAGATCGACGGTGACGTTGAGGGTGATTCCCGGGAAGCGCTTCTCAAAGGCTTGCTTTAAACCGTCTTGCTGATTCTTTTCGTCTCCCCCGTGCCACACGGTGACGACGTCGCCCTCGGCCAGTGCAGCCTTGTAGATCTCATCGAGGGTGCGGTTCTCACGTTCCACGCGGCTGTTGAGCCCGAGGACCTGATCGTATCCAAGGACAGAGCTTGCCAACAAGGCAGTGGTGCAGACGAGCTGGCGGAGCATGGTCAAGCAGATGGTTGAGGTCGAAGAGATGAGAGGGTCGAGATGATCGGCATTGATGATCAGATTAGGGAGAAGGGGCTTTATAGTCCAGCCCCCTTCTGGGCTTGATTTCATCACAGCATCATGGAATAAGTCCCATGGAAAAATTCTAGAACATTGCCGTTTCCATGCATCGGCACAGAGAGTGGGATAGGCGCTTGCATGAAATAAGGTCATATGCCCGATCGAACTAATTTCCAGCGCGGCAAAAGGACCGATCGAAGGCACGGTTCCCAGGGAGTTTGCGTCACATTGGCGCCAACATAAATTGACGGCGTGAAGGAAAACTCAAAATCACCGAGTGGGATAGCTCCTCTGTGAAGGTATGCTCGGAACTGCGGAAATCGTACCGACACAGCCATCCCACCCGGGTTCCCCCGCCACAGCCTTGAATGACGATCTACCCGCGCGGCCAACACTTGGACCACAAGGCCAAGCCAGCGGCAAGGCCGAAAAATGACAAATTGATAATCCACCAGGGAGGCCTTCATTGGCTGCTTCGTAAAATACCATCGCGGTCCGTCTCATGCCATGCTGGGACAAGAGTGTTAGTAAGTGAATTGTAATTCAGAAGAAAATAGTGCCATGGAGATCGGTCATTGGTTGGTTCGTGTAGACCTCTCGCTGTTCACGGACAGGTCGAAGATAATTGGTGAGAAAACTTGGCGCATGAATTCTTCTATGAGATTGGAGGGATAGAATGGGGGCGTGTTGGGTCTCAGTAGCAACAAGTCTTGGTAGAATCCAGTCTGGGAGCAACATGGCGATTTCCCGAGCTGACTCGTAGATGGCAACCATGTTGTTTCCTTCATCTTGGGCCGCATATGATGATCCTCGAGATGTGTTCCATAGATTGGTCAATGGACCAATATAGGGGTAGGATTGACTGACGGCCGTGGTTGGGTTGCAACGGCCCCATCGTTTGTTCCTTGGGTTTTATATATATTACCTGTACCCGCCCCATTGGGAAGTTGCCATTTTTACCTCAGACTGATGATCAGCAAAATCCAGGGTAGCCCGCTTCAGACCAATGACTCAATCATTCAGCGACAGATCAGCAGATTTGGTATAGAAGCGATAGATGCTTGATAAACGGCCGTTGATGGGGTTGTCCGTTCGCATATCCTTTTATTCTTTTGGATAGTTGAATGATCAAGCCACATATTCGTCATCACGAGAACGGCAGTTGACTAAAGAAATGTCCTCTGCTGTGATTTACACATCACAAACATGCCTATGCAGAGACCTTGAGCTGCCACCGTATACTCTGGATTTAGCAATCTACTAAATATGAGAATCTCTAGATGCAGATGTGTTTTCAAGCCTTGGTGTCCACACCCTCATCCCTCCATTTCCGCCTCGGTTGGCCCGGAAGAAATATGGGATCGCCACCAAGTTGCGCTGCAGCTTTTCGTATACCCAAGGACTACCACCATAGAGTCCATCCTGTTTCGCCTTCTCCAGTTGTCTACCCCGGGCATGGATAGTTACCACTTTGTCAACGCCAGCCACCTTCAGGGTCGATCCATCTGCGACGCCCGAGTCCAAGAGCCCGATTTGATCAACGTCCACTCCATCATTGTCGACATCCTCAATGCAGTAAACAAGCGGTCCCCTCATGAGGCAGATTTCGTCCTTGTTGGTCCTCGGATGAGCATACACTCTCCGAGGGACTACCGCAAAGTTGAGACGTAATTCGGTGTTTTCAAGTGACGAGAGGTAGAGGTAGCCCTTCTTCAGCTCTCCTTGGACCGAAGACGACCAGTCCTTGGCCCAGCTTGGGATGCGTAATGCAAGGTTCGCTGACCCTTGGATGGACAGAGTGACTTGACCGTCCCAGGGCATGTCGGTCTTCTGCTTGATGACGACGTCGCTGCCGGGGACCTTGAGCTCGCTGTCGATATACTGATGAACGGCCACGGTGTTGGACGATGAATCGTAAGAGTACATGGACAATCCTAGGTTTCCGAGCAGCTTGGCAACGTTGGGAGGACAGCATGCGACTCCGAACCACTTGCTCCTCTCCTTGGGCTCGCCGCTCCGCGTGCGCAGGACATTCTGGTAGTAGAATGCGTCTCCCTCTTGGCTGACAGCTCCGAGAAAGCCGTTGTACAGCGCAGTCTCCATCACGTCTGCATACTCGACGTCAAGGTCCAGCTGCAACATCCTTGTGCACCAGTTGATGAGTGCAAAAGTCGCGCATGTCTCGGCGTAACAGCCCTCATGCTCCAGGTCAGGGAGACTGTAGGCAGGTCCGAAACCTTCCCACTGGGTCACAGACCCAAGGCCTCCCGTGACATACATCCGTTTGTCAACCATATCTCTCCAAAGTCGCCCCAGAGCTGCCTTGAGTCTGCCAGCCTCCTCGTCGCTGTGGGAAGATAGCCGAACAAGGTCTGTGGCCGCGGTGTAATAGTACATTGCCCGTACAGCGTGTCCTTTGACCTCGGTGGCATCGACAAGAGGACCGTCAGCCTGCTGATAACCGTAGTCCCGTGGGTCGCGGAACCACGCCTTGTGCTCGCTGCCCATGTGTGCGTAGGGATCCGCACCGCGGGCGAACGCTTCCTTGTCAAAGTAAACTTCGTCCTTGTCATCGCGTTGACCTCGCTCGAGGATAAAGTACTTGGCAAGTTTGAAAGGAAGAGGGTCCTTGGTGAGTTCGAATAACCGGAGGAGGCCAATCTCGATTTCTTGATGGCCTGGGTAGCCGCGTTTCTTGCCGGCCTCGATTCCGAACACCGAGTCCAGATGGTTGCAAACTTTCATGGCCACTTCGAGCAACCTGCCGCTTCCTGTGAGAGTTTCGTACGCAACTACTGCCTCTAACAAGTGTCCAAGACAGTAGAGTTCATGATTGTCGCGGAGGTTTGTCCAGCGTTGGTCGAGTCCTCTCACTGTGAAGTAGGAGTTGATGTATCCGTCTTGGTGCTGCGCATTGCGGATCATTTCAACTGTCTCCTCGACTGTAGCCATCGTCTTCTCATCGGGGTGTTTAATCAGGAAGTAGCAGGCAGCCTCGAGAACTTTGTAGACATCGCTATCCCAGAACTGATGGGGCTTGATTTCGTGGCCCTCTTTCCACGTCAGACAGTACCAGTGATTCCATTCTTTTTGCGCCTCGATGATTGCGGGGATTGTCTTGACCCTGGCGCAATCCTGGACGCGGGCCCAAAATGCAGACGTGATGTCTACGCTGGCCAGAGGAACTTGACGAAAGGACATGGTAACAAGAGGATGCGTATGTAGAACAGTTCGACAGACGGCGACCCAGTCAGTAACAGTCGGCCAGAAGAGATAAGAGAGAATAGGTTGTGAAGCGACTGTAGTGAACCGTGACAGCTTGTATACTTATATCTGTGCAGTGATAAGCGCGTCAATCAATTGCGCATACATGACTGCAAATAAGCCATTGAACCCAATCAATCCTACCATGGAAAAGGCGAAACGCCCAATGCTGCGTTGCTTTGCTGGACCTCCCCAGTCTCAGTGAATCCTGGCGGATTTCTGGCGGTCTAACAACCAGTCAAAGGCTGAAATCGCCGACAAGCTAAGGCGATTTAGGCTAAACACTGAGATCCCCGCTTGAATCCCGAAGGAGAGTCAGAGCTTCGGCGTCCCGGTCATGAGCATCATTCATCGTGCCCTGTCAGTCCAGTTTGTCCCGCCATTTAAATCATAGTACGATCATCTCTGGTTGGGCGACAAAAAGATTGCAATTTTATTGGGGCGCAAGTCTGTGTTGAAGGCGTCGAGGATATTGTTTCCCTGGGGCGGATTTGACCCCCTCCAACGCCATTTTAGCGAGCGGCCTTGACGGCGGCCTTCATCACCTGAAGGTGGCGGCTTTCGGCTTTGGCCTGGACAGGGGTCAGGTCATCCGATCTGACGGCTTTGGAAGAGATCGACCATGCGTCAGTTGGATATTTCGTGGATGTTTCCCCTTCATCATACTGTAGCATTTCTACTGTTCTCATGCTACATCAATCCAGGGTTACATCCAGCGTACAATCACACCCAACTCAGATATTCAGGAAAAGTTACCTATCGTTACCCAAAGCGTTCCCCTTGTGCCCAGTGCCAAATTAAGTAGTATACAGTTACACACTTCCTAATCTTCGCTATTGAAGAAGATATCCCAGAGCTCATTATCCGCGGGCCTGCCTACGCCCATATCCTCAGCCAACCCAGCGTATATTTCCCGATCCTCCACAGGCTGGTCATATCTGTTGAGGAAGTTTGCCATCCACTGATCCATGTTGAACGTGGTCGAAATGCTGCTCATCCGACACGCCCTATGAAAAGCATGGAGTCGAGAAAAGGCAAGCTCAGTTGAGGGCCAGTACTTCTGGAGCTGCTGCAAAAGGATAAAGTTTTGCTCGAGGAGCTTCTTCGCACTGGCCGCTTCAGGCCTCCCGGCGCCCAGGAGCATCGTGTGGAGGTGAATGGTTGATGCAATGACGAGGAGATGGCCATTGACCGGGGACCATAACCCATCCAGCGTGGGCGAGACGTAGAGCCCCCACATGAGCTTGCTCAAGGCCGTGGCGTGTGATTTGCATAGCTCGGCATATGTCGAGGCTTCTTCGTCGACTGTTGCATTCCCGTTGTCCAATGACGGCACGCATTGGTTCAGAAACTGGTAGTACAGCAACTGAGAGGTGTGGTGATAGATGATGTGCATGACTGCAAATGTCCGACCATATCCGCGGTCGATGTAGGCGATCAGGTTCTCGGGAGTGTTGCGAAGGGTTGGCGACAGACTTTGCACCCAGTGATCTAGTTTTGACCCTAGATCTCGAACCACATTTCTGATTCTGAACTCGAAAGCTGGCTCGTGTACTATATCGTAGTTGAGCTTTACAATCTGGGCGTGATACTGAGTTATCGGAAGTATCATTGTCCACAAGCCGGAGGTACGCAATGGTCCCGCGTCAGGCTGGCTATGGACGGTATTTGTAGACCTCAGCTGATCGAAAATTGCTTCTTCTAGTGGCCTGGGAAAGGTAGGATCGCTTCGAAGCTGTTGAGGTAGTTGAGCCCGGACAGAGGTCCAGCAATCCATCATCCACACTTGCCAGTACACTAACATGATCGTTAGGAGGGGGTTGACAAGGAGGCCAAGGACATACAATTAATCTCGACTTCCCGTCTTATCCTGTCAGTACTCAATGCGGTGGGAAGCTGGAGAGCTTGAGTCATGCGGATGGCCTGACAATTTAGTAAGGCGTCCTGATCGATATCGCCTTCCACGAGAGCCGAGAAGGCGAGCAGGATGCAGCCCTGAAGAGCTTCGACAGAGATCAGTTTTGTTCGCTCATTGAAGGACTTGACTGCTTCGTTCAGGAACGGCTTCCCTCTCGACCATGGCGGCACTTGATCGAATAGGGGATTTGAGGAGAATCTTTTTCTTAGCAGAATGTCTCACTTAACTGGGATGGATCTTACCTGGCCGCCAGTGCCATGGTTCCCAATACAAGATACTTGGGGACACGGCCATTTTTCTGATCATCTAGAAAGGACTGACGATGGAAAAGTATGTGTTGCTTGACATGGATGATGTCAAAGTACAGATGGAGCAGTTCATCGCACACGGCTTGGTCCTGGAGTGTGTCGACAACAATTCGAGATGCAAGTTCTGGCGCGATAGTACGGTTTGCGCCTTGAGGGCCGGGCGCAAGAGGTATCAATGGCCGTGATGTCTCTGGAGATTGGGAGTCTTGGATCCTTCGCGCCACCACCGGCGCATCACATCGAAACCCTTTGGACGTGCAGAGCTGACAGCTCTGTCCCGCACCACTCGGGATGCACCGCTTCTTCCTTGACCTGTAACGTCTCTGAGTCCCAGTACCGCGGCTACGGGTAAAAGTGATGAAGCATACCGACACTTGCTGCATGACGAGACTGTGCGCATCTCGAAGAATGGGTTGACAGGTAAAAGACGGGGTAGAGGGAATGCGGGGGTGGGAGGACGAGACGGGATATCGGGATAAACCATCATTGAGTGGTCAGCCCGACCTCGTACCACCAAAGCCACACCTGCGCCGGCGGGGTAAACAGGTTCCAATTCGTCCGTCTAAGCGGCTTTGAGATGAAGTCTGTGTACTCTTTCGCTTATCCCTCCCCCCCAGCTTTCGTTCAAAGCCAATGCTTCCTTTCCACCGTCGTGAGAACATGACTCGGCTGGACGAACAAGTCGTTCTCAAAGTCGACTGACCCGGGTCTTTGGCAAACAAAACGCCACCTGGCCGCATTGGAGCGCTTCTGACTTATTCCCACGCGCCGCTTTGGAAACCCGGCCCAGCATTCACGAACTACTCAGCTTGTCTGCTTCTCGTGGGTGCCATTGGAGCGGCTGGCACCGTAGCCAGAAGCCGAGACTTTTTGATCCCCATGGGGTAGAACGGTGGTCGCGAGCAGCAAAAGAGTATATAAACATCTAGTCGCCGACGATCATCATGATACTATCCTCTCCAGACCACTCTCGGTTACTCCATTAACTAGCTGCATCTTCCCAACGATCCACTTCGACCCAATGGCAGAGGCAAAGGTTATTCCGACCGGCCGCGAGCTCGACGGACTGGACTTGAACGACCCTCGAACCATTGAGCTCATTCAGCGCGCCCAAGATGCCGATATTGCTGACAAGCAGCTCACGATCCGCCAGGCTCTCAAGAAGTACAAAAAGGCTGTCTTTTGGGCCTGCCTTTTGTCTGTGAGCCTGATCATGGAGGGTTACGACCTCGTCATGGTACGTCTGCGCATCAACTGGCTCATGGGCTCTGTTACTTACTGCAGGCTGCTCATCGCAGATTGGCTCTTTCTACGGCCAAACCCAGTTCAGAGAGTCCTTCGGATCATACAGCGAGGCTGAAGGCAAGGTTGTCATCACGCCTGCGTGGCAGTCAGGCCTTTCGAACTCTGCGCAGGTGGGCCAGTTGGCCGGTCTCTTGATAAACGCCTACTCCCAGGATCGATTCGGCGCACGCTTGACCATGATGGTCTTTATGGCTTGGCTGACTGCCACAATCTTCATCATTGCCTTTGCGCCCTCTCTTCCTGTTCTAGCTCTGGGTGAGGCCCTGTGCGGCATTGCTTGGGGTGTCTTCCAGGTAATGGATCCGGTCTTGTCGAAAACGCCTACAACTGACAGATTTTTCAATTCAGACCTTGTCTACTACCTACGCTTGCGAAGTTGTTCCGACCATTCTTCGACCATACGTCACCGCCTGGGTCTGCATGTGCTGGGGCTTCGGTATTCTCCTATCATCCGGCGTCGTTCGAGCGACTTCAGATCTCAAAGGCAACCTTGCCTGGAAGCTGCCTTTTTACCTCCAGTGGATATGGCCGGTGCCGCTGTTTATCGTCGCCTATCTCGCCCCAGAGTCGCCCTGGAATGCCGTCAGACGCGGCAAGATCGAAATGGCTAGGGTGAGCTTGCGACGACTCGCTGCGAATTCTCCAGACAAGGAGGCCACGATAGAGGCTAGCCTGGCGTACATCAAGCACACGACAGCACTCGAAAAGTCCGAGACGAGAGGTGCATCGTTCTGGGAGTGCTTCAGGGGCACTAACCTGCGCCGGACCGAGATTGTAAGTAGCTCTGGCTGATGGGAACGGGAACCGCAGGACTAACCTTGGGATGTTAGAATTGTGTCGTGTGGGCAGCTCAGATTCTCTGCGGCAACGCAATCCTAGGTTTCGTCATTGTGTTTCTCCAAGCGGCAGGCTGGTCCGAGGTCCAATCGTTCAACCTCAACATCTCTCTCTCAGCCTGCTACATCGTCGGAGGCATGATCTGTTGGCTTCTCTTCCCCCACTTTGGCCGTGCAACCATCTACATGACCGGTCTGGCCTTCATGTTCTGCTGTCTCCTGGCCATTGGCGGTCTCGGGTGGTCGGATAGCAAAGACGCCTACCTCGCTGTTGGACTGCTCTTCGTCGTTTCGACGCTCTGCAACATGATCACCATCGGACCCGTTTGCTATCCGATCGTTGCGGAGACCCCGTCGGGCAGACTCAGGTATAAAACAATTGTGATTGGCAGATTTGTCTATAATCTGACTGCAATCTTTAACAATGCGGTTACGCCGCGGATGATCTCGGCTTCAGGTATGTCTCGCCGGGTTTTTTTTTCAGCACTCGATGCTAATCAGAGGCTATAGGTTGGGGCTGGGGAGCAAAGACTGGGCTGTTCTACGCTGGAACTAATCTCCTCTGTTTCATCTGGTGTTGGTTCCGCCTTCCTGAGACCAAGGACCGTACTTTTGGAGAGATTGATATCTTGTTTGAGAATCGCGTGGCAGCGAGAAAGTTCAAGCATACCAAAGTTGACCGTAAGACCCCAGAACCCGATCGCGGCCCGGGAGTGGATTTCGCTAACTTGACTCGACAGAATTTGGCCAGCACAGCGACTACGTTATTAAGGCAAAGGAGATGCCGTCGGCCGAACAGGTCGAGTGAATTGTCGACTGTAAAGAGGTGTGAGGTAGTGTGGGCAGCCTTGTGTGTGGTGTGTGAGACACGGACGCGAGGCTTTTGGATGTACGAGGGGATAGTTTCTTAATAGGTAGCAAGGTAGTAAGAGAATTTAGCCTCTGTTGTATGTGTATAACAGATTTGGCGTGCAATTATGACCTATTTATAACAGTCCGTTGTCGTCGTCTAGATCTGAGACCGGGGTTGACTGGGATTGGGTCAATGAAATACCAACTGCGGGCGGCATGCAAGATATCATTTGAGAAGGATAGAGGGCTCCAGACCAACCAAAGAATTGGTTCACAAATTACAGATACGGTTTGATGATCCATATGAGCGATTTTACAAGTTACCCGACCTCTGGATTAGCATTTTTTAGCTCTGAAATCTCTCCAGTCAGTTGGGGGAGGCGCCGTATTCTAACTACGCATATCTTCGTGACCAGTATCAAGGCCAAAAGACCTTCGAAATTACCAATAGGAAGTCAGGCTCTATTAAATATAAACCATTAAAAAAAGGTTGCCCCAAAGGATAGAAATCAGACAAAAAGAAAACAACATCCCCGAGACCTGGCTCGAACAGGTGGCCTTTCGGTGGCGGGTAAATCAGTTACAGCCGAACGCTCTTCCAGCTGAGCTACTCGGGGGATGGGGCTGCATTCCACAGATTTAGGTTGGGAGCTTTGCAGAGCTTAATGCTATACTTATTCTACTGTGCAAATAGAAGGTCTTTATAGCACGTACAATAGGGCCAGCTGTGGTCCACAGTCAGATGAGGGTACCGGGAAGGACCAGTAAGTGGAACGCATCCCATCTCCTCTCAGTTCATTTATTGATTGAGAATGGATTGGTGATATGTTACACCGTTGTTTCCCTACCGCACTGATTGATCCCTCTGTGCCGAGGCAATCAAACGGCCAAGACAAGTCACCCAGACTAGTTGTATTGAAGAATTTATTGAGATCTTGTGCTCTATTTCGCAATTTCACCTCTGATATGTATCCTATCCCTTCCTCTGACCCTATCATGGAGGCACCACCTTTGCCTTCGAACAATGATGACTGTGTCGCTGATGCATGGTACCAATACACTACATGTCATAAAAAGCTATCCGTGGATGTCGCACAGAGGGACATCCGTTTATATCCGATGAAGGGGCACGCCTAACTCGAGTAATGAGCAACATACGCGACTTCCATCATGCTGCCGTATCCGTCCCCAGTATTGCCATTTGGGTATCCCGGCTACACAGCTTGTTAGCCCACTTGATGATGCCGAGACATGATGAAGACTTACCCAATGGCCACCGACGGCGACGTTGAGAATAAAGTACAGCGGGCTATGGCACAAGGTGCTCCAGACCCATTCGTTGTTGATCCTAGCGCCAGAGATCTGGTGGAATTGCCGGTCGTCCATATACCAAGTAATGGTCTCCTGTCGCCAGTTGCCCTTTGTGCGATCGAATTTGACCTTCCAAGTGTGCCAGCCTTGATCAGGCATTCCAATGCTTCCGCCGATCCCAGTGCCCTCGTTGCAGATCCCGCCTGGGTAAACGTCGCAATGGGCAGTTCCATAACCGACCAACTGCCCATTCACAGTCTCCAGAGCATCAAGCTCTCCACACGCAGGCCACTTGCCACCAGTGCGGAGGGCATTCCCGAGCATCCAGAAAGCGGGCCATATGCCCTGCTTGTTAGCGGTGGCATAGTTCCCAAATCGAATACGGGCCTCGGCCTTGGTCATCCGCCCTGCTTTTGGAGTGAAGACGTATCTACTCTCGAGCCGGCCCGAGGTCCAGCCAGTAGCCACAGACGAATCACGCCATGGCACAAGCTGGAGGGTCTTTCCGCCGCTCCGCTGAACGTTGCGGGTGGACCGAGTATAGACCTCGAGCTCTGCGTTGACGTTGAGGTAGCCCTCGATGATGTTCCACTTCGAAGTGTCTGGGAGAGTACCGCCTGTGCCCGCAAAGTTATCTTGCCACACCCTACCCATGCCGTTGTAAGAAGGGGCATCCCAGGCGAGACAAGCGCTAGCGAGGCACCAAACAAGGACAAACATGTCCTTTTGTAACATATTGAAGGTGGTGCAGCCTTCGCCAGGCGGGGGAGATGGGTGAGAGGAACAGTATGAATGACGGGTCAAAGGGTGTGTTACCAAGCTCAAGGTTTCTAGCTTTGAGCTTGCAAGTCTCGGCAGCTAGCGACCTTATTTATTGCTTCGGGGGCTCTTTGTACATCCGAACCAAGCGCGATAGCAACAACACCAAACTAACTAGCAACAGCTAACATTTCCCTCCGATCGCCTCGGTGGTCCTCCCCAAGCCTGTTCTAGTAGTTCACATGGACATGGATATGCTCTAAGCGTCTTGACCCTGTGATGGGATCACCCTGAAGGAGGATAGGCGGAGAGTCAAAACCCTGTTTGATATTGGGTTGCAGTGTGATTAATGCGCGATTCTCACGATGCCAAATCCTGTGCTTGACGTGTGCAGTGCTAGTAGAATCAGGCAACTGAGCTGTCCCGAAACATATAGTCAAGGTGGTTTATTCCCGCTAACTTGCTAGTTTCAGCACTACAGTGGCCAACCACCGCAACTGAACGGAGGGTTGCATCGGGCGACCTATCGAGGGTCGCCGTGGTCAACTGCTAAGGAACTTTAGCCTAATGCTTCTCGGACTGAATGATTGGCCGGAGCGTTGTAGTCGCCAAAATGATCATCCTCCCGTCCGATCATGGGGCCAGCGCAAACTCAATTCTCCGAGACATGGGCGCACGAGTCGAATCTGCGTGACACATTGATTGAGCATATATTGGCGCTTCCGCCTATCACCACAAGGGGGGCTGATATTTCAGGGGAAAGGTCTCGATTTCGTTGAATGATGATCGAGAAAATCGCTTTTCACGCCGAACAAGACTCTATGGCCGATCACACCAACTTCTTGCCCGCCTTGTTCCACTGACGGGTGCCACCCCCAGAACTCGGAGTCCCTCGCTTGCTTTGCATCGGACACAGCCTACGCAAATGACGTCTTGAGGGGTTGCCGTGAGACACCAGTCACTGAGTAAAACAATGAGATGACACCAATCTCGAACGGGGTCCTCAGCGTTGACCTTGCCGATGACGATTCTGACGGGAGATGACATTATAAATTAGAGTGGTATCGAGGTGGAATGGAAATGCCCTATGGCGACGAAGTAGGCAGAGTCTTCTTATTTATCTAGTCTTAAGCCATTCCTGCGATATAGCAGGATAGGCTATTTGCTAGGTAACTATATTAACGTCAGGTATTTATATTAATAATAAGGGAAAAAAACCGATATTCTTTATTATTAAAGCAGCCCGCCCTTAAGGGAATAGCAAGCAGAATGTGTCTCTACGGATGTTCTATACAGACAGCCTTGCTGACAGTTAAATGACCGTGTGAGCGAACTACTTGGTAGAGGAGTTGGATGCTTAGTTTTAAGATTTTAGATAACTTTGAAAAGGAGAACGATGAATTCAACGTTAAGTTGACTGTTCAGCCAAAGAGATCTCGGTAAAGCAAGCCAAACCAGTGAATAGAGGAGCAGCACAACCAAGTTCCCAGACAAAGCTCTCCATAACGCCTATCCCGTGTAGGAAAATCTCTATTTCCGTTGCAGTTCAATATTATTTGCACCGGCCTCCCCCACCATTGTTACCGCCACTCGCAAATTTACTCCTCCTCCTCATCCCTTCTGGTGATAAGCAGCTGGCGCAGCTGTGCCAACGCTTCCAAAACTGTCGCCTGTCGCACACGATCTCGATCACCAGGAAAGTGAAACGGGCCCAAGGCTCGGCTTTGTCCATCTGTGACAATGCCGATGAAGACCATTCCAACAGGCTTCCCATCCTGAGAGTCCGGCCCGGCAACGCCCGTGGTGCTGACGCCCCAGGTAGTTGATGTATGGACGGCTGTGATTGTGCGAGCACCCTGGGCCATCTGCCGTGCAACGTCACTGTCAATAACACCGCGTTGGGAGATGAGATCTGCGTCCACATCCAGGATGTTTTGCTTGAGTACAGTGGCGTAGGAGACAACACCGCCACGGAACACTGCGCTGGCGCCCGGCACCGAGGTGAGTGCGGCCATGATTCCGCCCCCGGTCAGGGACTCAGCCACTCCGATCGTCTCATGCGCCTGCTTGAGAAGCCCGATGACATCACCTGCGATATCACTCAGGGTCTCGGATGTTCGCTTGGTATAGGCTGGAATATTTGCCATGGTGAAGGCAAAAATGGAACAAATTGTGAATGAGGCTGGAGGTTATTCAATGACGGTTGCCTTGGAGAGTGAAGTGGTATGAACAAGCACCTTTCAAAATAGAGACTGAGACAACAGTGCATGAGCCGGAGAATCGAGTTACTTATAATGGCGTTTAATCTAGTTAATGAGGCTGAGAGAAAAATGTCTTGCTGGTTTTCAAAGTCTCGAGCCACTGCGTCACTAGACTAGCCTGTTACTCATTCGCCATTCTTGAAAGTCCTAGGAGTGGACACATTCTCAGGCAGGAAGGTATTTGCAGGCAGAAGTTGGAAGCCTCCGCAACATAACGGCAGGATTCCAGCATATCTGAGGCAGCGTTAGGCAGATCCCTATTTTGTCCCAGTGCAAAGACGATGATGCTGAAGTTCAGGATATTTATTGTCCTCATAATTCATAGCAGGGGTTGGTGTTTACTCGGGCTCTGGGTGCAGCAGATGACAAGCGTTCTTCATCAACCGTCCCCGAAAACCTTTCGCCGGCCGTAGGGGGCCTCAGGGCCCCAGGTTCCCTTATTGACACCGCTTCCACGTGTTGCATTTTTGATTTTCTGGAGAGTAGCTTTAAGATTATCGTTGCCTGCAGGCAGCCACTGTACTACCTCATCGCAGAGGCATCTAATCCTAGATGACACAGCTCCAGGCTTAGGCCTGATCAAACGTTCCCAGTCTCAACCCACTGTTCATTTGCACCTTGCAACCATAGTCATAGAGAGCATATATAGATAGTGTAATGCCGGATGAAGGAATAAACATGCGGTTATCGTCTTCTTCGAGGCTAGTGCTGACACTGCCTGGGTGAATCCACTGGCTTCGCCAGCCACCAATGACTGACCCTGACTCATAGTAGTATTCCCAGGCACTCTCATAAAGTCACAGGCGTTTCTCCCTTCGGGCTGACTCATTCCATAGTCCTCATTAGAAAGATAAATCCCGGTGTGGACATGTGAGGCGGTATGTTCGTCGATTGCATTTGCTTCAGCCTCATACACCAAGCGATACCTCCAAGAGCTGGGGGGAAGGCGTAACTCCTGTCAATAGGGGCAAATTCTTCCTCAAAGCAGGCACCCAGAGTGCCTGTGCAGTGTTGAGAATTTTATTAAAAGACGCGAGAGGCACGTTGTGTCTCGGTCAGTGTGCTTCGAACCTACTGGCACATCTAGCGTCTTTGACAGCTGAAGGCTTCTTAGCCGCTCCAGGATGTTTTTGGGTTTGACGCTTGAAAACAGAGATTAGAGACATTTCCCTGGCCAAGGCAAGCAGGGACATCGGAATAGACACAGATACGAATTTAAAAAATGAAAAAAGGTTGAGGGGCACACTGTCTTACAGCTGACGATACATTGTTGTTGAGGGACAAACTAGCAATCCATTGAGCTTTGCCTCGCTCAAGACTCAAGAGTCCAAAACGGATAAGGTACGTTTCGTATATCTTATGCGGCAGGAACCCTAGATAATTATGTCAATAAGCTGTTCGAACTCCGACAATAATAGTCGGCATACCCGGGCGGCCCGCCAAGTAATAGTGGGTGATCTTTCACCCACGCTCCCACTAAAATCCAGCAGAGTAACTTCAGGCCGCTCCGAGCCTCCACGGCGATCTCCACGGACATGTCCATCCATAAGAATTTATCCACTTAATGGGGCTTGCCGTTGGGGCGTTGGACAATGGCGGCTTGGCTGAGTCGGGAGCGGAAAGACACTTTATCACACGTTGAGGTAAAAATTAAGAGTTTCCCGTGTTCCTGGCACAAATGGACCCCGAGGGGGTGGACGGTCCGTGGTCGGTCCGGTGAGTGGTCCGGCCGGCCTCTGGCGTTGAATTCTGGTCAAGCATGCCAGTCCCAGCCGCCCAAGATCTTTCTCAATCTCTGCAAATTGAAGGTTATCCTCAGTTACGTATGCTCTATATTATTCAGCACTTGATCGTCGGACCATTGCAACAGCCAAGACAGCCATTGAGAGACAAGTCCTCGTGGCGATGAAACTACCCTGTAGTGTCTAGGACACAGCACAGCCCTCGGCGACAGCCCTGACAAATTACAATGGCTCTGTGCCATGTCCAACCCGCTCGGCGTCTCACTCGGGCGGACTTAAGCAGTACCCTATTCGCTACACTGACAAGCCAACAGAGCAGCCAGACATCATCCCTACGGTCCCTCCAGCTCTCATGACGCTGACACTTCCCCCGCCAAGAAGACATACGTCAGCTTCCGGCCAGAGAGTCTTCCGACTGGTCCGCCTCTGCGGGTCGTCGGCTTTTACCCATCGGACTTAAAAGCTGCTCTGTCAGCATCCCTCCTGAGACCAGACCAAAACAGTTAAGCTTATTGTTGCTGGGGTGTGTGGGATTTCCGATCCCGCCGGCTCCGGATCAGCAGACCCCTGTCGCCGCATGTCAATTTTCCAAGACCTGGGCGGTGAATCATCTTTAGGGCTTGATGACAAGGCCAAGCGCCCGTTGAGCCTTGTCGAAAGATTTGTCGTATTCAAGAGTACTGCGAGGATAGAAGCTATTTTCTTGTATGGCCCGGCGACATGGCTCTTCTGCAGAGTGCCCAGCCCGGTGTATGCAGCAGAACAGCAAAACGTACAGATAGAATGTAAAACAAGGCTGAGAGATGCCATCAAATGGCCTCTCGCTCCAGAGACCCTTAAGCCCGGCCGGGACTCTGTCCCCATGACGAAGCCAGGGTGGCTCAGCATCCTTGGTACAAGTCAAACCCCTACGCCAAGGGCAAAGACGGCCAAGCCCGCCCGACTCTGGTTGGTCGTGACGCAAGCACTCATACATTCTTTGACGGTCGACTCTCGGCTTTGGAAGTTTTTTCGAGGCTCTTCCCGTCTCAAAGAATATTCAAAAGTCTTGATGTCCTCGGAGCGAGTGTCACCAGAAGGATCGCTTGTGCATATCCTGCAGCTTTTGGACTGATGCAATGAGTCTCCTGGGTTTCTTGTTTTGCCTGCTTTTACTATACCTCCCCCAGGCTCAGGCTCAGGTACACGGTGAGCCGCCATAGGGCTTTTCCGGGACCCCGCTGGCTACGATAAAATAGCTGACATGACGATCCAGCATTATCCTCGGCCCGGAAGCCCATCCAAATATCGGCCATTGAAAATCTGCAATTCTCGCGAAATCCAAAGCAACTGGACATCACCTCAAGCTTTCAGGTCAAGTTTGACATTTCGAATGCCCAGAGAGTCCAGCTTAACCTCCAACCGAGTCGCAATGTGATCTCTGCTCTTACGGATGTTCGACATCTTGGGCTGGACGATGGCTTATCCGACAATCTCGTCACCCAAGACTCACACCTTGTTTACAAAGGAGATGCATTTGTACATGATGGAGAAAACAATGTCTGGGTAAAGTCAGGCTGGGCACGAATTCTGCTTCGAGGCCGAGGTGGCCAGGACCTCCTGGAAGGCGCCTTCAGCATCGACGGCGAGTATCACCACATCTCTCTCGACTCGAACCTTCGCAAACACCTGGACGACAAGATTGCTCTAGATGGAAAGTCTCCATCTATGGTGGTGTGGAAAGAAACAGATCCCGACCGAACCATCTTCCAGCGCTCTTCTTCGAATGAGTCCTCGTGCGCAGCCGAGACTTTTGGCGATGGCCCTCTGGACCTGAGGGCGGAGGGCGATGGCTCACGACAACATGACTATGGAAGTACCTTTCGACGACAAAATAACTGGTTCAATCCGGTAGATACCATTGGGTCTACCGACGGCTGCCCATCGACGAGACTCGTAGCCCTGCTGGGAATCGCAACGGATTGCACATATACGGCCGAATTCGATTCACTGGAGGATGCCCGAGCGAATGTCATCTCGCAGGTCAACATCGCTTCCCAAGTCTACGAAGATACCTTCAACATCTCGCTCGCGATTCGGAACCTCACCATCAGCGATTCCTCCTGCCCGTCGACGTCCTCTGTAGCCTGGAACGTGCCATGCAGTGGCGATCTCGACATCTCCAGACGTCTCACCCTGTTCTCCCAATGGAGAGGCCGATTCCCGGACGATGGCAACGCCGCCTGGACGTTGCTGAGTGGCTGCAGCTCCGGATCTACAGTTGGCATGGCGTGGATTGGCAACACCTGCGGCCGCGGCTCAACCTGGCGAGGAGGGAGTACCGTGGCATCGACCAACGTGGTGATCCGCACCGATTCCGAGTGGCAGGTTATCGCTCACGAGCTGGCACACAACTTTGGCGCAAATCACGACTGCACGTCCAGCACGTGCTCCGGAAACAACGCCCAAGATTGCTGTCCGCTCAGCGAGTCCACTTGCGACGCCAACGGGCAGTATCTTATGAATCCGTCAAGTGGCCAACAGCTCCGAGACTTCTCCCCTTGCACCATCGGAGCCATCTGCACCGCTATGGGTCGTGATCTCATCGACACGAGTTGTCTGGTCAGCGAAGACGACCCCGTAATCAACGATAGCCAGTGCGGCAACGGCATCGTTGAGCCAGGCGAGGCGTGCGACTGCGGCGGTGATCAGTGCCCAGAGGACTCGTGCTGCAACCCCTCAACTTGTCAGCTTCGATCCGGGGCTGAGTGTGATCCAACATCGGATGGTTGCTGCACAGATCAGTGCCGGGTGGCCGACAGCGGCCAAGTCTGCAGGGCGAGCACAGGGCCCTGTGACCCTGAAGAGACATGCGACGGGACGTCAAGCCAGTGCCCAGAAGACGTCCAAGACACTGAATCCGATTCCTGCGGAGGAGGTCGTGGGGATAACGACGGAGGGAGCAGTGGAGGAGGGTCACGAGGCAGTGATTGGTTCGACGACAACAGAACTGTGGTGATTGCAGTTGCTTCATCTGTGGGAGGCCTCATCGTGGTGCTCATTCTGATATGCATAGTTACATCGTGCGTGCGAAAGAGGAAAGGTGGGAAGAGGCTGCAGAAGAACAACGGCCCATTGGAAGAGTCTGGCCCGCCCATGATGGCGGCACCGATGCCGACCTCTCCCCGGATGGTGCATAGATACGCGTGATTTTTATTCAGCACGGAGTTTCAAACGGCCTGGTTCAATTTAGCTTTTGCATTTTCATCCGTCCATTAGTCCATCAAGTGAACTGAGGCTGTGCTTGAAATGCCCCAATGAATGGCTTGAGAACGGCCCCAACCTCTTGTCGCCTGGTTCGTTCTTCAGGCATTAGAGACAGAATATGATTATTCCAGCGCAGGAATTCCTCATATTTAGTGAAACGGACTGCAAACGCTGAAAGTAATAGAGTAGCAAGGTGGACGGAGCCATGGTTGGCTGCATCGAGGACGCGTAAGCCTGGTGGAATTTACCAGCCCTCAAGTTCCAGTGTCTAATCTAATCTAAGCTTCCACGAGCAAGGGTTTCTCTGCTAGAGCACGGATCAAAAAGCTTGACAGAACTTTAATTTACGCTTGTATCAACCGTGCATATAGGTGGCTGGACTCTTACAACTAAAGTCGAGACTGGACGCGTAACCTCAGGGTTGGGGCTACACAGGGGCAGAACTACATGGACTTTGGACAGGTGATACCAGAGATACTCGTACAGCCGCGGCGATCAAACAGGAGGAAATATGCAATTGCAACTCATGGACGTCGTACTGTTGCATAGGTGATAGTAAACACGCCGCTGCAGTCTGCGGTTGCGGTTTTCATGACCAGGACCTTGCTGCCCTCAGGCAGACACCTTCAGCCGTTTGCCGAATTCCTTTGCCCCTTTACTGCAACTAGCTCGTGTTGCGCGTCGTCTAAAATCAATATGAGTCTTTCGAACCCCCTAACATTCATATCCAGACGGAATGCTCCGGAGCCTATTAGAATTCCACGTGGAAGCTGGTTTGGATATGGGTGATGGCCGAATCAACCCCGTGGTGATGATGTCGGACAGTTTGATCACTGGGTTTCCCCAAGTATTCTATAAGGGGCCATATACTTATCGGAAAAATAACAGGGCTTGTTAACACGGATCCATCGCTGACAACTTCTCCCTCTCCGAACAGCCAAAACCTCAAATCATGTATTTGTTCTTCCATCACACAGGCTCATTGTCCGTCATTAGATGCCTCCGATATGACGATGCTTCATGGAATTGAAGTGCCAACATGCCTAGCTCAACTCGATTTGGCACTAGGAGGTGGCCATGACGAAGATGTACGAGTCTGTAACACATTCGGTCACTGATATAGGTATGTCCGAAATTCCCATCTAAAAGCCTAAATTTCTACGTACTGGGAAGCTCAGAATATCTATATCGTTTTGTAGTCTCTCCTGCCAGGAGCTGAGCATCTCCGTCCTGATGAGATCCGGGAATGCCAGTTGCGAGACAGGTGGTGATATAGTCGAATTTGGCTAGTTCTACTGAAATATTCTTATAATCTCTCACATTGTCATGAAGAGTAACTTATCTCATGCGACGAGTTGAGAAACGTCAAATATATTTCTATCTAGTAACTCGAGCTCGTCTCACGTGGTCGTTGTGATATTGCGACTGCTAGTGCTTACAGCGCTTACTACAATGTTCCAGTCATCAGCCCACATCTTATGGAGACGAAGGATCACAGACCATCTCACGCTGCTCCGCCACGTTGCGATTTTTCTCCAGCAGACAGAAAATCCTGCACTTGTCGCAAATTCTTCTTTCCTCTCGTCCGCGAGCCTTATGCGCCTGGCGCCCTTCTGCCACTCACAATGCTGGGCATTATCCTGACCGTGGGCCTCGCGCCTATCCTCGCATACGCCCTTTTCCTCGTCCTGTTCTTCCTCCACCCAGGCTTCCAAGGCCATGTGATCTATCTTCATGCAGTCAAGCCCAAACTTCCACCCGATGGAGAGCGACCTGAGCGACAGGGTTTCCTACGCAATCAAGTCACGCCTTTTAGCATCCTTACTCCCGATGGCGAGGCGTTGAGTGCGTGGCATGTTTTGCCTCTGGGGCTCTATCGACGACACAGAGAAGCACTCTCTCGAGAGGCGATTGGCCTTCAGCTTCTCAGAGATGACCCCAACTCGTTGGTCATCCTCGCGTTCCACGGTGCGGCAGGAACATTGGCAACAGGATTTCGACCCCAGGCGTATCGAGCCATGTCAGCTTTGAGCCCCGAAAAGATCCACGTCGTGGCGGTCGACTATCGAGGCTTTGGGTCCAGCACAGGAACACCCTCTGAAGCCAATCTGACGACGGATGCCGTTGCTGCTGCTGAATGGATCATGTCGGAGGCTAGAATCCCGCCCTCGAGGATCGTCCTTTTCGGCCAGTCTTTAGGAGCCGCTGTCGTTACAAGTCTGGCGCATCACTACGCCATCAAGCAAAGGCCAGAAAGCTTCTCGGGGGTCATCCTCATCGCGCCATTCGTCAACGTGGAGGAACTTGCATCGACATTCCGAATCGAGGGTGTTTTCCCGCTTCTTGGGCCCCTGGCGAGATTTCCACGATTGTTGGCCTGGTTGAATACTTTTATCCGTGCCAAATGGGACAACAAGAGTAAACTAGCTGCCACTGTTCGGGCGCTGGAATTCTCGGGACCTAAAGACATGGATTACTTTGTTAATCTGATTCATGCCGAAGACGATTCAGATGTGCCCTCACACCATAGCGAAACCCTGTTCCGGCATGCCGCAAGATCGACAATGCTTGACGGTGAGAGCGAACAGGAGTTTCAGGAAACGATTTCCCAATCCAAGAACGATAACGGCTACGAAGGGTGGTCAATCGAGAGACGAACCAAGAAAGGACTGATCAGGGGAAGCTTTCCCAGATATGGCCTCCACGCTAAGATCATGACCTATCCATTGGTCAGCCAGGCCGTGTTCGAGGCCTTTCATCATGAGAGGCAGGTCTAGAAGAGATGGCTTCTAGAGGTGTGCGTCAAAACTGTTTGTCACGAGAAATAGTAGCTGAGTACGGGAGGAATTCTGTATCATGCAAAAGCCCTGCCATTGCACCATCGTAGAGAAACCGGAGTGTTAACTCATGGGGACAACCAGACTAACAGAGGCTCTCGATGGTGGCTGGCATGATGTAATCTAAGCAATAAGGTCAATAGGTCTTCAGAGTACTTGCTGGATGTAATATCTTTGGAGTCCGGGACGTTATGACTCTGGCTGCGCACTCTTCTTCTCCTATTGATGTATCTCAACCGTCGTTCTCTCTCGTTTGTTGCCCGTTCTCCTTCCCACGTTACAACATCCATCGAGAGTGCCGGCCATCCCATTTAATATCCATGCAATAGTTGAGCTGATCGCCAAGGCGCCCTATTCCGTCAAGATTTATGTAGGGCCCAAGACCTACTACAACTTACGGCGAGTCAACCTCGCAATCCACAGCAAAGAAGTAAACTTTGCTGTCTGCATCCGGATTGATGACCCTCTCCGGAATCTCGTTATAGAAGAAACAGCGACCATTATACAAGGCAAAAGTGAGACACTGTGCTCTACTATCTACGCATTCTTTGCAGACCGACGAATCCGTGCCCGGGCCATCTTCAAAGCAGACGTGGTTCGCTTTGGCAAACCCCGCGACATTGCAAGCCTCAAACGGGACCACTGGAGGTGGACAAGCGACAAGAGACACATCAAAGGATCAAAGGAAGAAAGATCAAAGAACGTTATGAGATATTTGTTCATTTTTCTTTCGCCTCTATCCAATCTCCCTTGGCTTGGACGGATCGGTTTGGCGTCTGGCCGCTTCAAGAGCTGAACGTGCGTGGCGCCCATTAGTACCGATAGTCTCAATAGCCAAAGCTTGGTCACGCCACCTCAAAGCTTGGTTGCTGGAGGATCCTCCGATCAAAGATGATCACCTTGACATGACAAGGGAATCGCCAAGGCGTTGCTCGTTCGGACCTGGAATGGCTTCCGAAGTGACGTTGGTAGACCCCATGCCTCGACGACTACCGACACAACCTGAAGTAAGGACCGCATCTAACTCCATGCTATCATCTTTCAAGATTAGGATAACACCTGGGAGGATTCATTGGCGCCGAGTTGCCGTGACTTCAGTGTTGACAATCCTGGCCCTTCGGGTTTGAGGAGAGGAGGTATATCCATCATTAACTGGCTTACAAACCTGCAATGTTCTGCCTGGAAATCTACCAAAAATTAAGAGGCATCTTGAAGTACGGTTCTGTGGTGCCAGTCGTGAATGGTCACTTGCCACGCGCTCGCTCCCAGATCGATTCGACACCTGGTGCTTTCTATAGGGTTCCCAGACGTACGCTGCGTCGGCAATTATGCCCAGCGCAATCAATGTCTTTTCTGCCTGATATCTGAAATATTGAATAGGCTGCCAATAGTAGTCAAGAGCAAGCATACGCGCATATACCTGATGCATTTGCTATGCAACATAGTAGTTGACATGATGCCTCTATTGTGCGGCAACTGGCCGATCATTGGCCCGATCCATCCGTTGTAGAAAAGACCGAAAAAGAAATAACGTTATCCCGCTTGGTAATACGACCCCAAGACGCCGGAAAATCACCAAAGTCCGTGGATGTCCGTGACGGGCGGACGAAGGATTCGGCAAACCAACCACGGGCAAACCACGGGCGAATAAATATTGATTCTTATCATCAATAAGTGATTTTAGAGAAAGCAAAATTGGATTCGGCAGAGTAGGATCAGTGGATTTTTTTCTCTAACTGCTTATGTGCTAGAAATGTAGATGCCTGGATGAATGGAGATCCCATGGCCCTTCATATCCTTCGGCCTGCTTACCTCGGCTTCCTCAGCCGATATTCTCGAGGCGAGAATTAGAATCTGACCGCTACATCTCCATCTTTTGAGCACTAGTCCCGCGACAGGCTCTGTTTTTCCCACCAGCCTTATGTTAGTCCATGGCTCGTGCATTTCTCTCATGTTTTCAATCTTGCTTTGTAATATCCATTTATGGATACGGAGTCCGTAAAGACCCCGGCGGCTCGCAATCACTGTGGCCAGATACCGCAAGGGATTCACCTGCAGTATAAATAGCGAGGGAAGTTGGCCTGAAATCAGAGATCGACAATCCAGGCAGAGATCAATCGCCACGATAGTCCAAGAACATGAAGGTCGCAATTGTTGGCGCAACCGGCCAGACGGGGTCCGTCATTGTCAAAGCACTTCTCGAGTCGACAACGCCCAAGTTTGTGAGGAGTCCATAGTCACCCGCCTCTTTGTCTCGCAATACTAACGCCTCCAATCCAGGAAGTAACAGCCCTTACGAGGCCCTCGTCACTCCAGAAGCCGCAAGTTCTTGAACTGGCAGAGAAAGGAGTCAACATTGTCGCTGCCGATCTTTCGGGTACCGAGGAGGAGCTGAAGAAAGCGCTTGCAGGTATTGAGGTCGTCATCTCGACCATCTACGGAGGCAGCGTGACGGCCGAGATACCTCTTGTCAACGCGGCCAAGGCTGCAGGTGTTCAACGCTACGTGCCATGCTTCTTCGCAACGGTCGCTCCCCCTACAGGAGCTTTGCGGCTTCGAGAACTGGTAAGACACCGAGCAGGTCATTCGCTCTGAATGCTAATATGAGCCTGTAGAAAGAGGAGGTTCTCAACCATATCAAGAAGATCAAACTCCCATACACCATCATCGACGTTGGCTGGTGGTATCAGGTCAACCTCCCCCGTCTCCCATCCGGACGCATCGACTATGCTGTGATGGAAACATCGGACGGCATTGCAGGCGATGGGAACGTGCCGGTGGCGTTGACAGATCTGCGCGATGTGGGGCCATATACGGCTCGCATCATCTCCGATGCCCGCACCTTGAATCGCATGGTCTTTGCGTACAATGAAGTCTTTACTTTTAACCAGATGTACGACTTGGTTGAGAAAGTAAGCGGAGAGAAGCTCCATCGCAAATATGTAGGTCCAGCTTTTATCTCCATCAGTCCCGTGAGCTAACTCGGTCTAAAGGTCCCTGCGGAAGACATCGAAGCTCAAGTTCGCGATATGGAGGCCAAGAACCCAGCCCCTGATTCGGTTGAGTTCATAGGGTTGTCCCAGCTGCAGTACTGGCACTCGTGTGGTGTCCGTGGAGACAATACTCCAGAGAATGCTCAATATTTAGGGTACCTGTTGACCAAGGACCTTTATCCCGATTTCACCAGAACGTCGCTGGAGGGTTACATGATAGACGTCCTAGATGGGAAGGGAAAGAGGGTGTATGAGCACTTGCAGGACCTGCCAGCCTTTAATGCTGCCAACAAGGCAGTACAATGATAGCCGCACAGGTAGCCGCCAACTGTATCCGTGATAATCTAAAGTGTTCCTTTGGCGACTCTCAGACAGCTGCACTCTCCCAAATAGCTCGTGATAGAAACATTTCTCTTGGGGTCTAAAATCCTGCTTCCCACCGAAATCTCAGGTCGACCTGGGTTGCACAAGTCGCATCACTTGGTATCCAAAAAAGAAACTCCTTGACTCAACTAAACACACTCGGGCTGATAAGAATTCAACACTTCCGGACTGATACCTCCTCACACCCTGCGGCACCCAAGAACCACTCGTTGCAAAGCGTATCGCATTCCACTCCTGGATCGACATACACCCGATGTTCATGTCCCGCAACAGGCCACTTCAGCCTCCACTGGAGCTTCGTATCTCTCACATCCTCGTCTGCCCGGTATCCCGGTCGACAAACGCACATGGTCCCAAAGGGGGTGCTCGAGCACGCCGTCGTTGAATGGCACTTGTTCTTGCCGGGGGCGGGATCGCAGAGTTGACAGGTTCCCCCCGGGATCACAGGGTCAGTGCAATTTCTGGGCTCCTGCACAACCACCGGCGGTCGGTCGGGCTGGGTGATGACGATTGTAGGCGGGATGCCCGATCTGGGGTCCCACTCAATGGGAACTGTGTATCCGCCGTTGCCGTCGTCGTTGACAGGACCAGTGATTATGGTGCCTGGTCCTGGGGAAACAATCACAATGTCTCCTCTGCCGGGCCCAACTGGATTGCCAAACTTGTCCCGCGGAATGATGGTGATTGTACCCACCGACTTTCCGTCCGGGGTAGTTCCCGTAAACGTTGTCTTCACATCCGTCTTGGCAGGATCGATGCCAACATCGACGTGTACGGACCAGAGGACCTCGCGGGTAGAGCTGCAGTCTCCCTCGGTCGTGGCTCGGAAATGGAACTGGTAGTCTCCTTCAAAGAGCAAGCTGTTGTTGAGGACCTTTCCCCATATGCCAGACTCCTCAAAGTAGCCCCGCGTGTCGGCCGACTCGGACGAGAGCTCAAAGGTCTCCTGCTGAGAGCCTGCCAGGAATCCAATGTCGCCGAGGGTTCTCTGGCGAGCAGGCAGAGTGTCGTCCACAATGGCAGCCGGCTGATGAAGCCCCGACGCCGAGAGCGCGGCACCGATGCTTGCATTCGGACGAGTCAACGTGCCGACCACCTTCGCCTCCAACGGCCAGCTCCCATCGGGATACCGGATGGAGACGAGCGGAACGATGGTGTCTCCCGTATAGTACCTCTTCTTATCAACGTCCAGAGACATGCGTGGCCCTCCAGTGGGGATGATGTTGACAAAGTAGCGGAGGGGGGGACTCCCCTGTCTCTCATCCAAGTGAAGGGATCGCCGCCGGGGCTGGGGAGGTCGATGTACCGTCACGTTCCACTGACCCTGTCTCTCGCCCTTGTGCGGCAGCGGAACCCGAAGGAACGTCCAGGAACGTCCCGTCTTCGCCTCAACGCCTGCGTGGGAAGCTGTAATAGAATTTCCACCGGGGGACGTCAAGATAATACCCAACTCTCCTGCGGTATTATCCCACCCCACTGCAACAGTGATGATATCTTCGGAACAGACCTGGAAGGGGATGGGGTCGCTCTGATCCTGGCTAGATGGAAGGTCGTATTCGGGGTCCTGAAGAACACCACCCTCAAAGATGTTGCCAAACGCAACAGCAAAGAACTTTTGCAGCGACACTCCAGTAGTCGCGCGAGTAAACATACCGCAGTGGCCCGTAGAGAGTTCGTCAAGGATCTTGCCGTCGAGGTTCGAGTCCTTTCCGAATCCGATGGACCAGACCTCAATACTTCCCAAGTTGTCCTCCACGTCGCTGATCATTGGCGGCGTATTTTGCATGCCGTCTGTCATGAGGAGAATGGCTTGCGTGTTGCCGTTTCCGCTCCGAGTAAACAGCTCAATGCGGGCCTTGTCAAGCCCACCGCCGATGCTGGTTGACATCTCCGGGACGAGTCCTCCGATCTTGCCTTGGGCAAATGGTGCGTCACCGACGAGAGTCTTTTTCGTATTGTCATTGACGTCCGCGAGACCTGCCTCCAGGGTCGCAGATGATTGGAACGAGACCAGCCCGATCCTGTTGGACAGGTCCTTGCGCACCAGCTGGACGAAGAGCGATGCCGCATCCCTCGCCACCTCCATCTTGGTCCGTCCAGTGGCATCCAACTCGGTCATGCTCCCGGAGCGGTCAAAGACAATCATGACATCCCGCGCCGCTGGGGCAGGGCCCTGAGTAGCAAACTCCAGAAAGGTGGCCATAGGGAAGAACCTAAGGAGATCGTTGTTGCATGGGCTTCCCCACGATAGGACGCCGACGACTCGGCCTGCTTTGTCGAACAGGCCCGATCCAGACGAGCCTCCAGACACGTGGTACTCCTTCTTAACACGGATGTGATACCTGCTGTCGGCGGGTCTAGACGGCACCCTTGTATAACCATCTCTGTGCGGCAGGGACAACACCTTGGGAGCTCCATTCGGGTGGTGAATCCCAAACACCTCCTCGTCGAATTCGGGAATATCGGTCCGCATCTTCAGAGGCGGCACTCCTGCCGGCACCTCCTTGAGCTTGAGCCTGGCATAGTCCCTCTTCTGGTCGCTGCGGCACAAGTTGTCCCATATGTGCTCCTGCACCTTTTCGACCTTGTAGAATCGAGGGCTGTAACCGGAGAGGCGCTTCCCATCGCAGTCGGTCTCGTAGTTGAAGATGACGGAGCTTGCCTGCGCAGCGTCCGGCCCGGTGATGCAGTGACCGGCCGTGATAATCTGGTCGGGGCTGACAAGGGTGACAGTGCAGGTGGAGAGGCTGTCGCCATGAGGTCCGAGGATCATGCCCACGCTCTTGGCCACCTTTGCCCGGATGTCGTCTGGATTATCACGGGCGACACAAGTGCTGGGCTCCCAGCGTGGCTCACCGCTGCAGTACCAGAAGTCGTCGAATTCAGGCTTCGTATACTCGGCGTCTTTGAGGAAGGGGTCGCAGTTTGAAAAGCTGACGTGGGCGCCAGGGGAAGGCGGCGCGCCGTCCTCGCCGGGGGATCGTTTTCCGACGCCGATCTTGTCGATCTTGGCCTTTCCCGAGTTGCTGGTGCCGTCTGTGATGTATCTGACGACGACGGGGTTCCCGTTGAGGGGGTATATGTTGATGGGTCTGGTCCAGAACTCGGCTCCGTCGCTCGATGTGAAGGTGTCCGTAGCGTAGCCGAGGTCGACCTCGATCTTGTTCCCGCCGGGCAGTTTGATGTCGGTGAAGTGCAGCATGAGGAACTTGGTACCTTCTTCAGGTGTGGAATCCACGTTGACGGTCCAAGTGTTGGAGGTACCCTCTCGCCCGGCGCCGGAGTCGGGTCCGACAATCAGCTGAGTTGTAGGCGGAATGACAACGCCTACGTTGTGAGAGAGGGTGTCGACATGGCCTGGCTCTTTTGATGCTGGAAATACATATTGTGCGCGAGAAAACAGTTTCTCTGGGTGATGCGTTTTCGCTGTCACTTGGCAAGCAGTGACACCAGTGATGAGGCCAGCCCAGAGGGCAAAGTATTTCATGATGCCGCGAGAAACCAAATAGGCACGTAACTTTTAGTTTCTCGATGGTCTGAAAGGGTTGCTTTCCGAGACTCATCTGCGGAATGATGGGACAATATATATACGTGCCGGTCTTTGTCTCATCCAGCCCAGCCGGAATGCCTTCTTGCACCACCCTCTGCACAGACGACGCTCCAAGATGCCTGGCAGTCTCCGTCTGGAGGCGGGCTTCCGTGTCCAGCTGAACCCCTCCCACAACACCTGGACGCACCAAGCCACCGCCACGGCGTGGGCTGCATGGAAAACGTCCACATGACAGGCCGAGCGAGTGTGCGGCTGGTTTCGGACAGAAGCTAGTAGCCAGGGCTGAATAACGACCCGAGCCCGCTAAATCAAGGAGATTCTCAGCGGTGTACAGATCTGGGTGGATGGATCGGACTGTCGTTGCGAAATGGAGTTGAGGCGGGGTTCTGGAACCAGCTTCTCTGCTAACGGATTTACCAACGCGATTCTGGACATACCCAGGACTGAATAGCCGAATCTAGCACCTATTCGCCTAACCGACGCTCGAAATATTCATGGGGGTGTCATGCACTGAAATGGCTCCTGTGTTCGGACGGGTTGTGAGCGCCGAGCCGGGGCGGACCGTGCATGCAGCTTCGGTATACAGCCATAAGCACGGCGTAAAGCTGCGTTTGAAGTGTATATACAAGTTTGGTAGTAGTGATTTCTGTAGTCTATTGCAGGGGTGTTTATGTCTGGTCTGCGTGAAGCAAATAATGTCACTTGTCATAGCTTAGGCGTGCCCGAGAGTGTTGGCGGCTTATTGTTTCACAGGACTCCGTCGTTTTTAGGAGTCGCCACGGTAGCCTAATTAAATGGAGAGCTTGTGTTCTCTTTCCTCCACTCATTGTCTCCGTGTATCTCTTCGAGATCTGCTCCATCGAGAAGTTTATAACCCCCACAATGAAGGGGACAAAATTCCAGAGAGCCGTCACTTCAAGGATAATATTTCTTACTATTGATCAAGGCATCCAAAGCATAATATTGACCCGGGGCTTTTTAAATGAGCATAATTTGTGACAAGATATTCCTTCAGCATGGATTACGTATATGTGCGAGAAATATACAATCCCACTTGTGAATGTGGGATTCGGAGCTTCGAGCCTGGGCCGGCCTGGACATAAAAGTCCATGTGGGATGGGAATCAGGGGACTGTGGGATGTATTACGTAGAACGTCCCATCCCCTCCGGAGAACTAGAACTCACTAAAACATGCTTATTAACGTTAATTTGACGTTGGGCCACACGGGTTCAATTTGGGATATTTTGATCCAATGGTCTCCCTAACAAGGACTTACGTATTATACTTATTGCACCCCTATAGCCCCCTTCTCGGTGCTGAATCCAGGAAATCGTCCAGACACACCACGCAATAACCTCAGCCAAACAACCCCAGAATCTTCTTTGTTCTTTCCCAGCATCATGAAGCTCGTCTACGCCATTTCACTTTTCCTGACCGCGGTCGTTGCCGCCGATACTCGGTCGAATTGTCCTCCTCGCCGAGCCACCAGGGCCCAACAAAAAGCCATATTTGAACAAGCAGTACAAACCATAATCATCGACGGAAACTACCGCGAGGGCGCCAACAAATTCTACAGCGAGGACTACATCAATCACGACCCGGATGTATTGTCCGGCCGCGATAACTCCCTCAGGTTCTTGGAGTCGCTGCCGGAAGGCGTCAACATCACAATCGCCAGTAAGGCAATCGAAGGAGATTACGCGTATGTTCTTCAAAAGGTTGACTTGCCCGGTAACCCGTCGCTCGCCTGGACCGATGTTTGGAGACTCGAGGGGACCTGCATCATGGAGCATTGGAGTGTCTACATGTCGAAACCTGAGAATGCGGTTAATCCTCTGCCGCTTGTTTAAGGCAAGATGCGACAATCATGTGTGGTATCGCTAAAAGACTTGGACCTTCTGATTTGCAAGTCTGTTGTTTTCAAACATACGAACCAGTTCAGGGCAAGCGTTTTCTACTCTGTAAATAGCTTGATTACTTAAATCTTCAAAGCCGTCACTAGGGCTAAATATTCGCCATCCATGGATCTTTTTTGCCCTCCCGTTCCTCAATAGGACCCCAGGTAACTTGGAATTTCGTGCATGATCGCCAAAAAAAACAGGATCCTCAAACCCCATGAAAACCCCCTAACAACCTTCCTAGAGACCTCCTACATAGAATTATATTAATACTTCATGGCATGGAAGGTACACGTACATAGTCTTTTACTTCCATGTAAGTAATGGTACGTTGTTACAGCAGATTCAGTCCCCAGGTTCCAGATTACAAAGCAACTCCTTATTCTTCCCTTGTGCGTGTCTCGAACCGGAAAACCCCTTGCCACACTCACTTTCTCGAACGAGAATCACCACATATCAAATGGGTTGACTCTATTCTCAGGTACCTCTTGAAGAACGTCCCAGTGCTCCAAGATGCAGGAACCCTTAAACCGGAACAAGTCCACAGCAGCTGTTGGCTGCAGGACATCGACTCTATCCAATCTGGAATGGATAAATGCAATGTTCCCGTCCATTCCCAGTCTTGCAATTGTAAAGTTGACGGTATTCGGTGAAAGAAACGACAGCCCTTCAACACCGTTGTCACGCCCAGAAAGGACGAAAGGATTATGCTGGATGTAATCCTCAGGAACATGATCGAGAAGTGCCAGTGTTACATTCCTCTGGACGTAGAGTTTATGCACAAACTCGCGGAAGATGGCTCTTTGTTGTTGAGTTGTGGCCGAACGCGGCGGGCAATATGGTGCTCCCAACTTAGTGGTTTCCGGTTTGGCCCCTGTTACAGTGACAAAGGCGACATGGAGCAGAGTAACGGAGGAAAAGAATTGCATGTTGGCGAACCGACAATTTGGTGCGAAAGATTATGAAGAGAAATTTTGCAAAGGTGGATATACGACGAGGTGGGGTCTTTGTGTTCAACGTAAATGCGTATGCAATTCAATTAAGATCAATGACTGCAGGAAGCCTGCATAGCACGCCGAAACCTTCCTTCCACCGACAGGTTAACTCACTCCCACAGCCAAATAATCTAAGCACCTTATTATCCCTTTCCCCCCCTTCCGATAATGCCATAGCCAGTTCCCCCCCTTTATCCACGGTTAGTCAGGCCATTGCTTTCCTATATGGCCTCTAGTATCTTTAATACCTCTGGTATCTAGCTTATATCTTCCTTATGCTTCTCGACGAGCTTATCTGCGATCTTCAGGTCCTCCTCCTTCTTTAGCTTCTAAACTAGCCACCTATATTCCTTTAGTTAGCCGCGAGCTAATTATATTAATGCTTGAGAGGGGCTGGGGTTAAGCTTATATAACGCCTTGAGGAATGCCTCGTATGCGAAGAGAGCTAAATTTATAAAGTCTAGAGCTTTTTAATATAGGTATTATTCTTTTATAGAGCCATTAGTAACGTTTCTTAGGACTCGTCGAGCCCTAGGGTTATATATAAGTATCTTATTGATATCTATAAGATACTCGTGGTAGATAATATGAGCGTGGGTATATTCCTAGACTAGGTCTAGTTACTTAGGCTTGGGGTCGCTAAGGAAGATTCTGACGAGAGATATTATAACTTAGAGAGGTAGTTAATTGAGGTAGAAGGGAAATGCCCCGTGGCGACGGAGCAGGAAGTCTTATACCCCCTGAGAGGCTATTTTACCTTTTAGGATATATCTGGTCTTAGTCATTCCTGCGATTGATGCATCCTGCGATGCAGCAGGAAAGGCCATTGCAAGGCAATTGTGTTGATATCGGGTGGTTGATATCAAAGATGTGTAAAAGCAATAGTGTTCTTTGTAATTGTGGATGTAGCATGCCCTTGAAGGAGCAGCCGCAAGAGAAGAAGACGAGGTGGGGTAGGGTGATAACTGTTGTAGCTGTCTTGTTACTTGTGTGGTTAAGGCAAAAAGCTGTTGAACAGCCGCTGTTTAAATGTCTTCTCAGCCCCTGCAGTTCGGTGATTTCATACTCCCCGGCGCCGAACCCCGACGGTCATGATTATGTGATTGGTTGTGGAAGAAGAACTAGAAGCCGAGCTCTGTGTTTGCCGGAAGCAAAATGGTAAGGCTAGCTAGGATGGAGTCTGACAATACGGAGTACCAAGGTAGCTTGGGATGAATCTCTTGGTTATCTTCGACTTCTCGGCGGCACGAATGAGATTAATCTCTGAGCTGTTGTCACCGCTGGTGTTGTTCACAGCTGAAATGACTATCTCGACTTTCCCCTCTTCGAGAGTGAACGCGAGGGAATCAACGCTGGAGTAGTCTACCTTAGCAATACGAGCGCCTAAAGGCTCCTCCAGGTCCGACGTATTCTTGTCAAGGTTAGTTTCTTCAAGTCTTCCTGCGCTGTTTGGCTCACCTTTCTTGTCAAGACCAGCACTTCATGCTTGCCGCGAGCCTTAATAGCATCGACGAGTGCGCGGCCGAGGCCGCCAGTTCCACCAGCAATAGCAACAGTCATGGTGAGAAGCAGATTGCGTGCTTAATTCTGAGGGATAGTAACACTTTGGGATACCAATTCAAAGGAGGGGGGTCTGGTATTTATGCGTCAGAGATGTGCTTAACCAGCGGTTGGGAGCAAAGGTGACCTACCAGTCCGGTGGAGCCAAGGTTACAACTCAGGAGTAACCGACTCGGATATGAAAGAGTCCGAGGTCGATCTCGGCATGTTCGGCCTTCCGGTTCTCTGTTGGTAGCCTCCTTTCACGCTGCTTACAGATACAAATACCGTCCTACTATGCCTATGATGGACACGGGCTACATTGGAGATCTATCTGGAGGCGAGCACCCAAGTATTGTTTGTCAGCCACGCCAAGAACACCACCCTCATGGTGACCGCCAGGGCGAGCCCCCCGGGATTCTTCATAGCGGCCCGCTTAGAGGGTTTTGAGTGGCTGCGGTGGGAGGGCAGGCTTAAGTTGTTATACTAGTGCGGTGTGGTCATCGCGGTCAGTTGTAGCTCCAGCAATAGCCGGATTGAAATCTTGTGATACTGACGATGAATAGAAAGAAACTCTCTCTATGAACTGCTAAGTGGGATTCACACTCCATACACGGTTAGATGATTCTTGCCTCCGTCATCCAATGCTTCAACAGTAGCTACTCTGCTTTGAAGCCGCTGCAAATTGCTCCGCTAGCGGTCCAACGCAGTCTTCCAGCGAGGTCCAGCCCGGCACGCCTAGTAGCTTCAACACCTCGGCTGACCGCTCATTAGGGACTTTTCTCAGGTCAGGTTTGAGGTTGGGAATATCGTCAGCGATACCCCGATTGGGATAGAGCGTGCGAAAAATGCGCAGAAAATCATTGACTGTATATGTGCCCGCATTTCCAAAAAGCCTTTCAGACTTGACCTCTGGGAGAAGCAAGGCCCCAAGGTGCAGCACTGATACGTCTACAACGTCGATGTACCATTCTTCAAGAAAAAGAAACATATAAGCTTGATCCAAAACGAAAGTGCGTTAAGTTGAACTTACGCGCCAGCAGCATGTCCAGGACGTTGCGAGACGTATCGCCGTCAAAAAGAAGCTTCAAAACTGCGTTTGCCGAGCCGAAGCCCTGGTTGTCCACAGAAAGCACCTTTCCAAAACAGGGACTGGGGAGGACTAGCAGCGCCATGTCAGCCCTGAAAGTAATTGAATCATATCCAGGGGCTCGACGTACCTGTGTTCACTACAATGTCTGGATTCTCTTCCGCATACCACTGCCAGAATGCCTGCTCTGCCTTTGTCTTCCCCGCAGCATATACGGTATGTCCTCCAAACAAGTCAGGAGGGATGTTTCCGGAACCTGTGATTGCGACAGCTTCCTCATTGTATGTATCCGTGGTGAGTTCTTCGGCAACACCTGGCTTTGGATCGGCAACGGCCGCAACCGACGATGTGAGCACGAGCCGCTTGACAGAGGGAGACTGTGCAGCAGACTTGGCGATGCCGAGGGTGGCTGCAATGATTTTGGGCACAACGTTGTCTGGGTTCCTGTCCAGGTTATTTATCGATGCTGAGTGGATGACGCCCTGCGCCCCTTCGTACAACTCCCCGTCAGCCTTTGCCACGTAGGTTTGGAATGGGTTATATAGCTTAGTACATACCAGCAGCGGCTTCGTCAAAGGCACCCTCCTTGTCAATTTCCGGTACTTCGCTGAGTTCAAAGTTGGCCGCCTCGTACCTCTGCTCAAAGTGCTCCTTCAGCCATCCTGACCGTTCCAGGCTTCGTACCGTGCCTCGAACATGGTATCCTAGGGCCAAGAGCTGGTCGCAGATGTGACTTCCAATGAAACCATTGGCACCGGAGACTACAATGAGGCTTCCCGGTGGCAAGGCAAGGTCAAGTCGACCAACATGTCCAGCGGACAAGCGTGGCATGGCAGTGGTAGATTAACGGATTTAGAATGTTGCGGATATAAGATGCGCCGGTGTAATGAGCTGTTGTAAAATAACAGGGGCGATTACTGTGCGTCAAGAAGATGATGATGGTTCAGTTTCTTATAATTGAGAGGGATGAACACGGATATGACGATTCCCGCAACCCCTACTCCCCCGGTCTCTCAGAACAAGATCCTGGGTAGACGGAGATGTGACGCGTCATCAAGAGTCCGAGAAGCGGGGAGATGACATATGCCCAAGTACCGCTACAAACTTATCGCATGAGCCCAGGTCGGCGCTCTCGGGGATGCATGTTTCTTTGAACAGAAGAGGAGTGAGTGGATGATGTGGGATGTGGGATGAGGGATGAGTATGACGGATGTGGGATGTGGGATGTGGGATTGCAAATAACTTACAGGCAAAAGATCGGGCAAGCTGAAGAGATGGTGAGAGGGAGACCAACTATATGTTTCATGGGCACAGATTCTGTTGCTTTGGAGTCGGCAGCTAAGCGAGCTGCTTGTTGCTCCCTCAAGGGCAAGTTGCTTCCACGATTATAAAGAACACAGTCGAATAGTATACAGTACCTATACTCTATCCATGATGGTGCGGTGATAGTAAGAGGGGAAAAGATCAATCACCGTGTGATTAATGTATTGCTCACTCCGATGTGGTGTCTAAATCGTTGCCCATCCCCCGGGGAACGCGTCCTTCGTTCAACCACAAGGAGTAAAAGGTGAATCCAAAGAAAAAGAACATTATTAACCAATCTGCAACCGCAATAATGCACCCAGAAACCTCCTATGATACCCGCCTTCGTGAATGGTGCGTTCAATCATGACCTATTCTATGGTGTCATCTCTGCCCACTGAAAGCATCTCATCACCTCAGTATGCCTTGAAACTATTATCATCTGGCTCATCACCTCCAGACCTCTGAAACCCGATTATTGTTCCACCCCATATACACTATGAGAGTATTCTCCAAAGGGCGTCGACACTGCGACAGCATCTCGCCCCAAACTGTGATTGATTAATCGTAGCCAAGAAAGACTACTTCCTCTCCCGCATATAGACCACGGGCGATGATCCTTGCCCAGGGATCCGAGAGTCCATCTCGAACTCTGGTAGGGCGCTGATCAGTTCCTTGAGCCTGTTGCATTCGTAGCTGCGGGGGTCAAAGTCCGGGTGAGTCTTGATGACGAGTGCGCCCACGATGGCAAGGTTGGCCCATCCGTCAGCATCCGAACATGCTTCCGCAGCTGAGCGCAGCCATCCTGCCACTTCTCTCAGCCTGCCGGCCTGCGTCGTTGGGGCCGGCTTGGGGGCCATGCCGTCAACCTGCTTCACGAGCTCGTTCTTTGGCGCGAGGTTCTCGATGTAGATGAACTTGTCGCAGGCGGTGACGAATGGCTTGGGTGTCTTTTTCTCGCCGCACCCGTACACAACAAGACCCGACTCCCGGATCCGCGAGGCCAGCCGCGTAAAGTCGCTGTCGCTGGAGACGAGGCAGAAGCCGTCGAACCGGTTAGAGTACAGCAGGTCCATGGCGTCAATCACCATGGCCGCGTCTGTCGCATTCTTGCCTTGGGTGTACGCGAACTGCTGGATGGGCTGGATTGAATTGTCCAGGAGCTGTTGTTTCCAGCCCTTGAGGCTGGTGCCGGTCCAGTCGCCGTATGCCCGCTTCACGAAGGCGGTGCCGTACTTGGCGATCTCGGCGAGCACAAACCTCGCCATGCTGGGTTGCGCATTGTCGGCGTCAATCAGGACGGCCAGCTTGACGGTTGCGTCGCTAACCATGTTTGAATGCTTCTCGGAATGATGGGTCTGAGAAACGGTTCGTAGGCACCGCAGGTCCGAGGTTGACTTATTTGCAATCACGACACCTCGGTCGGGTCAGCAGTGCCAATGCAAGCGGGGTTGATCAAGCGTTTGGGCATCAAAGATTAGGGGTAAATATGCCGGGATGCCTAAGGTTCCCCTTCAGGTTCCTTGCTCCCGTTACACCGCATCTCGGAGGTTGGCGATGCACTCGAATATTATCAAATTGATATACATTCTGTTGAAATGGGGTGGAAATGAGGGATGCCGAGGGCATTCCGAGGGCGAGTAAATACCGTAGGGCATTCCCGATATCCCTGCTAATTGCAGTTTCCAAGAGGGAAGATCGCAGTCAGGCAGATAAGCCCTCATCCCAGATGTAGGGCCTGGTCCAGCATCTTAATTCGATGATCTCTCGTGTCCTCGCTCCTTATTTTAGCTCCTCCTGTCGGCCTTCATGGCACACCCAGGTAGACCAGGGGGCAAAGTTGGATAACATGCGTCGGTTGGCTCTTGACCCGATTTCGTCACGAATCACAAATATAATCTTTCAACTAATTTTTGTTTTGATCCGAGACAAGTCAATCGGTCTTTCGTAGTATCTGACCTCTCAAGTCGGTGTGAATCTAAGCTCTTGGAACACAATGCTGAAAGATTGGGGTCAGTACGGAAGCCAACCTGGCCCAGGCTTATCTAGTCTTCTCCAGCTTCACACTCGGCGTCAACCAGGGCAGACCTGCATTAATTCCTGCAGAGAAACATCCGGAACCACCCAATAAAAACATTGTCCGCCACCTGCTGGGAAGAGTCGAAGGTATCCAGGCCCACTCAACGTACCTTCCTGCTATTGCCTCATTGGGAAGTAAGCGGTTAGACTAAATATGGATATCACTGTGACCAGTGCCAAGGATATCTGGGCAAGGAAACCAGCAGTCCTGTGTCCGAAGATCTTCCATGAATCCTCCCTAAATATCCCGGGTGTACACAGTGCAATGCCATCACATCGGATAACCGGGCCGTAAACCGGCTCTTCCTACTCGAGGACCACAATCCAACAGACCGCCTAGCATGAAGCCTGCGATGGCCTCCATCCCCCGATTTAATTGCACTCTCATTCATACCCTTGAGTCCGCCGTAATCTTTTCCAAGTGTTTGACTTAGTGCGTTATGTCTTGCGATGCTTATAGGGCAACTTTATTGAGTACGCCGTTCATATACTGAGAACACTACCAACGACCACAGCGGGTCTGATCCCCTAACTTGAAGGAAGGACCGGATCTGTCGGCGACTTTTAGGCTCCCTCTGTGCGCGGTTTCTCCCTCCATCCCAGTCCCGTGGCTCACTGGATCTGCTGACCACCACTCTTGCTGCGGTGTCATGGCAGCTGGCGTCGCGTTGGCGGTAGACCGGGTATCTCCTCCGACGAGGTCGGATTGCAATTGCTTTTGTTCCGAGTCGTGGGTGGACCAGAATTGTTGGGCCGTCAATACTGCCATTCTATCTCTGTGTCTTCTCTCCATCGCCTCCAGTCTCTCCCGATATGCTCTAGGGTCCATCATGTTCGTCTCGTCCTCGTGTGTATTTGAAGGCTTGGCCTCTGAGCGCGAGTGCTCGTCTTCTCGCGCGTTGAAAAGGCATGGTGGAAACCCTCTTGTGCTACTGTACTTCGGCTCAGTCCATCATCAGAAGAATAGGCTTGTCCACTCTAACCTGATGAGACGGGGATCTATGCACCCGTAGTCCGATTTTTCGTGTATAGCTTCGACATCATCAAAGCCAGTACATGGTGCTGACGCCTCCCCTTTTGGGCCATCGGTATTTGAAGATCTGTGCGTCTGTGTCATCAAAGATGGGATTCACGCGGCCGTGAGAAGTCGAGAAGAGTGTTGATGGGGATCCTTATGAGGATTGCCCTTTATTTAAAGAAACACACTGAGCAGACACAAGGAAGTAGTCCCGGTCTAGCCGAGATAGGCATGGATATCAGAACGTTTCACATCAGCCGATGCATTGCCCCCGCCGGTCCCGTACCAATCGGGTAGTAACTCCAGCAGCTTCACAGGCGAGTTGACCGCGATTCTGCCCACAGCCACGGGGTCTTCCGCACTATAACCGAGAGTTTATGCTGGGCCTCTAATATGTCGACGTACGGGAATGAAAATGATGGCACACATATGGTTGGAGTGGCACGTCCCCCTTTTCCAACCATCGCGGTGACCTTCCAATTCTGCCATTTACATGTCTCAGGGTTATCAGTTCCGCCCCGGATATTCTCCGGTCCTTATCCGCTTCGGCGCAACTAACATTATGCGCCGGACCCTTAACCAAGACGCGTCGCCAAAATAGCGAGCCTACCCTATATCCCTAATTGTTGCAATACCCAGCTCCTCAGAAATGAACAACTACAGTCGCCAGCTTCTCAAAATACGAACCTTTCGACTGTACAGCTTGAGGCAGCTCGCCCGAGCAGTTGAGTAAAAGTCTTGTTCACTTCAGAATAGGATAGGAAAAGCAGGCACCGTGGTAGTATTCAAGCCCTGGTTGGATGCCTGTGCTTTTTCGATAGAAGCCCAGAGCATGCCTGAGTGGTATTGCAAGACAGAAACAAGACATTCCCAGCCTTTCATTCGACGCAAATTTCTAATCTTGAATTATAGATAGTAGCTTAAGAGGGCTACTTGCTAGTTGACCTCGTTGTGTCTACTGTTCCGGGGTAATCAAGGTGCCTCTGGAGTCTGGACTGGATACGGGTTAACATTTATCCCAGACATAGCATCCAACCCCTCACGACTGAACAGCCAACAAAAAACATGGCGTCGTTTATTTTGTCCTTTAATTCCCAACTATGGATCCTACCATGTCGCGACCTCGGGCGAGCAGACCTAAAGTCCGAACGGGCTGTATGACCTGCAAGTTGAGTTGATCCAGCTTTACCCGCCCAACATGTGCTAATGAGCGACAGAGCTCGCCGCGTGAAATGCGACGAGGCCAAACCAGAGTGTCTCCGGCAAGTCATGTCGCTTACCTCACACCCAACATGTGGCCGTGTCTAATGCTTCAGTCTAGCTGCGTCAACACAGGAAGAAGATGTGATGGCTATGCCAAGGAGCCGCCACGCCTCGTGAAATGTCCGCCCAAGTCGCCAGATATTTCTCAATCCGAGAGTAGAGCCCTGCAGTTCTTTTACAGCGAGACTGCTCCACAGCTATCGGGGCTATTCGGCCGCTCGTTCTGGAGCCGCTCTGTCCTACAGTTCAGCCTTTCTGAGCCTGCGATTCGGCATGCTCTGGCATCAGTAGCGACGCTGCACGAGCAGTACCTGAATGCCGGCCTTGACATGGACGGGGTCCCTTCCTTTGCTCTTCTATCATACAACCGGGCCATAAGGTGCATCATAGACATGACCAGTCGTGAGGATACTCACATTGTAGTCACTGCGAGTATAATCTTCACTTGTCTTGAGTTAATGAGAGGGAACATCGACGCTGCCACAATGCATATCACGAATACTACAAGGCTTCTCAAGACATGGCGCCATAAGATGGGAGCCCCAAATAGGCCATGGGGGCAACAGTACTCGTGTTTTGAGTCCTCTTTCATCGAGACAGAGCTGGCTCCCATCGTTTGCTCGCTTACAAACGCCATGTTTCAGTTCAGACGGCCGGTCGAGGGAATATTTCTGAATCCCGTCGACGAGTCTGGGTATCCTGTCGCTGCAACTTCGTTCAAGACGGTTGAAGAAGCTAGGATTGCGTTCCTGGATTTGACCACCGCGGTTGCAAACTTTTCTGCCAGTGCTGGAAGCCTGGAACCTCATGACAATCTCAACGACCAAGTCCCTAAAGAGATATTGAGCCTCAGATTCCTTCTAGGAAGATGGAAAGCCGCTTTTGATCATCTCATGGATCGGGAACGATCCAACTTGGGCATCAAGGACCGACACGCCGCCGACTTTGTTCGCCTCATGTGGCACAACACGCACGTCGCAAGTTCTGCTTGTGGCGCCCCAAGCGAAACAGCCTGGGACAACCACAAATCTGACTTTGAGGAGATGGTTAGACTGGCAGACTCCCTGCTGCAAGATCCAGAACTCTTCTCTCGGCAAAGGCCAAAGGGGTTTTCCCTGGAAATGGGTCTCCTCTCGTCCCTGTACGTTGTGGCCTGGAAATGTCGCTGGCCGCGCATCAGACGCAGAGGCTTGTCCCTGCTCCTTCGGGCTCCCAGAAGAGAGTGCCTCATTGATGCAGAGCTGTCGCATCTTGTCCTTTCTCGCATCATGGAGATTGAAGAAGCCAGTCTTGGCCTTCAGCCTGAGATGGTTCCCGATGACGATTATCTGCCGCCGGAACATATGCGGGTCAGCCATTTCTCTGGCACATTCCGGAATGACAGAAACAACCTCTGCCTCGTGTATCAGCTCGGGTCGGATGTACCAGGAAGGGAGCGCGCCACGAAAGTGCATGAGCTGTCCAGTTCCAACCTGCGAGCGTGTGGGCTGAGTGCTCAAAACCGAGCAGCTCTTGAACCGCTCTACTCCAAGTGCACCCATCGATCGAAGCCGTCCATTACGCCCTGTTTTACCCTATTTTAACCAGAAAAATGGTCACTGATGCTTCTGGGATGGTGTTGTCAGGACGAGTGGATGTGTTGGGAGCTATTCTGGCTCGTGTCGAATTGGAGATTTTATTGATAGAACATATTGATATGGTTTGGTTTATCCCTACAGAGAAAACGGTAGCTTCTATGCTTCTGCCAGGATTCCAAGCGCCTTTCTGGAACCCTGTTCGCTACTTCAGTACAAATTTTTTAATACCACCGAACCAGCAACACTTGGGCGTTTCCGGTATTGGCAGAGCCAATCCCTCGAACGAACCTTCAGACTTCTAATAACCTGTACTATTATTTCCCGAATCAGAGTCCTGGTGGCACTCCAGTCGTGTGATGCGGAGATCGGGGTTCCTGAAAAGTCCGAGCCCAACCATGAATTGGACATGGAGGCGCCATTTGGAGCCTCTTATTGGCACGCTCGTAAGCTCGTAAACCCACTTCGCAGGCATATTCCCCTGTGATTCGAGGCCAAACTACTATCATGTAAGGAGTGTGTTCTGTTTGTCTCCTTTTAAGGAGCGAATCGTCCTGGATTAGACCGTCTCCCGCCCTTTTATTTATTTTAATATTCCTTTTTGTCGAATAATGTCTATTTAGTGCCTGCCATTTCAATCGGTCCTGTTCGAATCCTCACATGAAACAACTCGCCATGTCGGACGAAAACGCCGTTGAGAAGAACCAAAATGATGGCGCTGGAGAAGATTCTCCTACCGTCAACTACCCAAAAGCTTGGGAGCTTGCATTGATAGCCGCGGCTCTGGCACTAGCCGTCTTCTGCATGGCATTAGTCAGTGGCCTATTCCTGCTCTGCTCTGGTCATCCCTAACTCACAGCCAGGACAACACAATCATCGTGACGGCGATCCCTCGCATCAGTGACGAGTTTCGTGCACTCGACGACATTGGCTGGTTGGTGTTCTCTCTTCCAACTACGAAAGCTTCACTGACATTGAACACCTCGTAGGTATGGCTCGGCGTATTTCCTAACAATGTGTAGCTTCCAGCTCCTCTTCGGCAAGGTCTACACCTACTTCTCCATCAAACTGGTGTACCTGACAGCCATCGGCCTCTTCGAGCTCGGATCGGTGATATGCGGCGCCGCTCCCAACTCAACAGCCTTCATCATCGGCCGAGCGATTGCAGGTCTCGGATCGGCGGGCCTCTTTTCAGGCGCGGTCCTCGTCATCGCACACTCGGTGCCCCTATACAAGAGGCCGGCATACACTGGTATCGTTGGAGCGACGTACGGCATCGCGAGCGTGGCAGGTCCTCTCATGGGAGGCGCTTTCACGGATCACGTCACCTGGAGATGGTGCTTCTACATTAACCTCCCCATCGGGGCGGTAACCATCCTCCTCATCACGCTCTTCTTTAAGCCGCCCAAGACAAAGCGCGATAAAAGCCGACGCCAGCTATTGGCTGCTCTCGATATCGAGGGAACAGTGTGTTTCTTACCAGGGACTATCTCGTTGCTGCTGGCACTTCAATGGGGTGGTTCGCAATACGCGTGGAGCAATGGCCGCATTATCGGGCTCCTGGTTACATTTGGGGTACTCATGATTGCTTTTGTGTGTATCCAGTTCTGGAAGCAAGACAACGCAACTGTACCTCCGCGCATCCTGGCGAATCGGACTGTGCTTGGGTCATCGTCCTATGCGTTTTGCCTCGGCTCATCCTTCTTCCTCACCATGTATTATGCAAGTTACAGCTCCAGTCTGTTGCACAGGCATCGATCACTGACCTCATTAGCTTCCTATCTGGTTCCAGGCCATCAAGGGTGTCAGTACAGTTCAGTCTGGCATTCGCAACCTGCCCCTGATTCTGGGCCTTGTGGTCGCATCCATATTGGCCGGCGGTGCTACCACCTGGCTCGGGTACTACATGCCCTTCATCTACGGCTCGGTTGTTCTGATGTCCGTCGGATCGGGCATGTTGACAACATTCCGCGTCGATACCCCCTCTTCAGAGTGGATCGGCTACCAAGCGATCCTGGGTCTCGGGGTCGGGCTGGGGATGCAGCAACCTGCCATGGCCATCCAGACAGTTCTGCCCGAGAAAGAGATTGCCATTGGAACTGCCGTGTTCATGTTTACGCAGACTCTAGGAGGGGCCATCTTTGTTTCAGTTGCTCAAAACGTCTTCACCCAGCGGCTCGTAAAAGAACTGTCGGGCCTGGACGGAATTCAACCACACTCAATTCTCGCATCTGGGGCTACCGAGCTTAGAAAGAGCATCCCTACGGGGGGCTTGGGCCCGGTTCTTGTTGGATATAATAATGCCATCACGGACACGTTGTACGTCGCGGTTGCCATGTCGGCGCTGGCATGCATTGGTGCCGGGCTGATGGAGTGGAAATCTGTTCGAGCCCAGAAGTCTTCAGAGGGAAACGAATCTTGATATACCAATAGAGAGTAGTCGGCGGTTTATATCCAACTCTTTATATATGCTATTACCTACGCGGGCACACGTCCTTATCGACATTGCCATACCAAATGCGCAAGGGCTATTGCTTCATGCCTTGATCTTCCCTCATCGCATCTGACTCATTAACTCAGTTCAACCAGTTCAACGCAGACTGGGCCGGCCTGGTGAACGATTCTTCCGAGCTGTCGGTGCCCAGACTTTGACATTTCTTTGTCGCCTAGACCTTGACGACGTCTCTTACGACCCTTCCACACGGTATCTCGAGATACGTAGTTACCCCTATGGAATTATCGCCCACGAGATATTCAATAATTACAAGTCTCTACCTCAGATTGGGCGGAAGAATGCACACGTGACGTCCCATACACCAAATCGGATCATCTCCAAGCTCGGGTTCACTTCCCGAGATCCCCAACCCGACATATGCAGCAACTTCTTCCCCTCAACCATCTCATTTGACCAGCACCCCAGCGTGTTTCCATTTCAACCCCTTCGCTCTCCGCGCCTTCGCCCCTTCTCAACATCATGTCCACCCCGAACGAAGTCGTCCTCAAGCAGCCCGTCAAACTGGCCTGCGTCCAAGCCAAGCAACTGATAGCCGGCGCAGACAAAGCCGCAACCCTGGAAAAAGTAGCTTCTCAGGTCGCAAAAGCCGCCTCGTCCGGCTCCAAGATCATCGTTCTCCCCGAATTTTTCAACTCTCCGTTCGGCAGCCAGTACCTCCCCGAGTATGCAGAGAGGTTGGTGCCATCGCCACCGAGCCGAGAAGAGGCGCCTACGTTCCATGCCCTCTCCGCCATGGCCGCCGAGAACAAAGTCTACCTCATCGGCGGCTCAATTCCAGAATTTGATCCCAACTCAAAGAAGCACTACAACACGAGCTTGATCTTTGGGCCAGAGGGAGAGTTGCTCGCGATGCATCGCAAGGTGCACCTCTTTGACGTTGATATCCCGGGGAGAGTTTCCTATCGGGAGTCCGCATACTTGGAACATGGAAATAAGATCACCATCGTCGACCTGCCGGATTATGGCAAGATCGCTGTCGCCATCTGCTATGACGTCCGCTTCCCGGAGCTTGCAACCATCGCAACCCGCAAGGGCGCCTTTGCCCTCGTCTATCCCAGCGCATTTCCCGTTGCTACTGGATCTTTGCACTGGCGCTTGCTAGCACAGGCAAGAGCTCTCGATAATCAGCTATATGTTGTCTTGTGTGGCCCTGCCCGAGACACCAATGCCGATCCGCTCGTTGCTTGGGGCCATAGTCTGGTGGTGGACCCCATGGCTGCGGTGGTGGTCGAGGCGGACGAGTCTGAGACGATTGTTGAGTGCGAATTGGATCCGCAGGCAATATCTGGCACGAGAAAGAGTATTCCAGTGAGTGCTCAGCGTCGATTCGATGTGTATTCGGATGTCAGCACCGCACAGATGCAGTTGGAGGATCCAGAACTTGCTGCTGCTTAGCCAAGGGTCGGGGCATGCTGTGGTTATTGGACAGTCAATTCACGGGTATCCATGTGGGATAACACCATCACCGATGATCTATCTTTCAGTATATCTAAACTGAGAAGCCTAGAAAACGAGAGACAAGTGCCATTTCATGCTTTTTCCGAGAGAAAATATCGGCGTTCTTGTTTAAGGCGTCGAAGGATTGCATGAAGGTGGCATCTGGCGGTGCAGCTAGGAGGTTTATCTTATATTTGAATAGGGCTACTTCAAGACATTGTATTGGATTAAACGTCACTGTTTTGCGCCATTTTCAACTCGCGTAACCTCCAGTATGTTTCCGTTATCTTGGCCGCCTACCTGACCACACGAACAGCCAACTGCCCTCGGCTTACACGACTTTCGCCATCGGCCTTCCGAATGGAAGTGATTCGAGAGAAATAATTCTTCACAGGCCCAGTATACTCTCAGCTTCCTCACCCATCAGCCCATCTTTCACTCCCATCTCCCATGATACCCAGGGTCGTTGCATTGCCTGGATGCCAGGTCGTATACCCAAAAACCACGTAACTCATATCCAAAACTCGAGCGCAACAAAAGACCCCTTTCGCTTCTCGAGCTGAACTCCTGCCGCTTCAGGCTGAACAGGGCTGCAGAATTAGGAGAGTGAGCCAAGACGGGCTGAGCGAGGAGCCCACTTTTGGGATCACAGGGCTGAAGGTCGATTTGCCAGCTGCAAGGCATGCATATGCAGGCTGACCGGAATGCGGTCAGCTTGCCCAGGGCATGCCGCCAATGGCTGTCCGCATCGCCAAATTTCAGCCCCCAGCCGTTGCAGAAGATAGCCTTGCAAGGATAACGGCCCGCCGCATGCTGGGCCATGTCCCAGTGGCGATGGTAACCCTTGCAAGTGGCACGTATTTATATCCATCCGTATTTCCCAAGGCAGAAGCATCTTCCTTTCGCTTCTCGTCACTTTCTAACCAACCTTCCCTTTCACAATTCCCGCCAGACCTCCAATCACGCACTACTGGTAGTCCACCAGCCTGATCTTACACCATGGCAGTCGGGTCTGATCCCGGCAAGAAATCACACTCCGAGTTGGAGCAGCAATTGAAGAACGATGATCGCGATGTCGCAGACCTGTGGAAGGAAGCCCTCAAGAGCTACAAGGGCATCGTCGGGTTCGACCTGCAGCGCAAATTCGACAATGTTCAGGGCATGCTCGACTACGGCACGGACCAGATGAACAACTTCCACAAGTTCAGGCACGACAAGGGCAAAGTTGATCGTCTGAGGACTCTCTTTGCCGCAAACCTGGATCTCGTGGAACAGGGTGCCAACCAAGTCATCGCCGCCGCCTCGCCAGCATTCCCACCGGCTGCAGCCATCGGGACGGCAATGACGTATATGCTCCAAGCCTGTCGGTCAGTATCGGCCGACTACGACATCGTTATCGTCTTCTTCGACGATATGAACAGCTTCCTCAACCGGATCACCATCCTAGAGACCAGACTTCCCAAGTACAAGGCCTATCAGAACTGCCTGATGGAGGTCTTTACCTCGTTTCTCACCATGTGCGGCTTCGCGCACAAGTACATCGAGCTCGGTCGCTTCAAGAAGTGGATCTCCAACCTGTTCAAGGGCGACGACAGTGAGCTCAGCGGAGCGAGGTCCGGCATGAACAAGAAGCTGGAACATCTTCAGCAGGCCACGGAGTTTGCTATCCTCGGCAACACCGAAGAGACGCTCAAGATGACCACCCAGCTTGAGGACAACCAGCGGTCACATGCTGCAATGCTGGAGCAAGTCGGACATGCCATCGACACCATCCATGAGAACACAGAGAACATAAGAGACGATGTTGCAAAGCTTCTCAAGCTGTTTGGCGGGCAGAAGAAGAAAGAGAATCAGACGGAGAAGCCGCAGGCCAACAAGCCGGCGTCCGCCAGTGGCATCCGGAACGCCCTACCGGTGATTGGCCAAGATGACCACGAGTACAAGGTGCTGAAGGAGACGCTCCTCCCCGATTCTTGCAGCTGGGTGTTTTCAGAGCCCGAGTGGGAACAATGGCTGAAGATGAAGGACGGGACACGCCCTATCCTCGCCCTCACGGCGCAGCCTGGCGCCGGCAAGAGTCACCTGGCCGCAGCGGTGCACGACAAGCTCGAGCAGAGGGCCAGGGAGGACGACACAGGGCATACCTGCGTCGCCCACTGGTACTTCCGCGAGCAGGAGGACACCTTTGCGTTTTTCCTCTGCGGCATAGTCACCCTGGTGAATCAGATTGCAGAGACCAACCACGTCGTCTGCGAGAAGCTAAACTCTCAGATCGCGAGGGATGACGTTTTCATCAACCCTGCGGTTTGGCAAGATATTGTCAAGCACATGCTTGGGGCCGTTTTCGAGCAAGACTCCAAGTTTCATCTCTTCATTGTCTTTGATGGGCTGGATGAGCTACGTGACTGGCCCAGCTTCCAGGAGTTCTTGTCCAAGTTTATTGTGGAGGAGAAGCTCAAGATTTCACTGGTGGTTACCTCGAGGCCTGACCGCCTGGATGATATTACCAAAGATGCCGAGTTGATCCGGATAGAAGCGACCAAGGAGAAGCAGCGTCAGGACTTGAAGGCTCTGATTTGGCATCAGATCAACTCCCTCAACCATTTGAGGAGATTCAGTCGTTACGTCCAACAAAGAGTGGCTGGCAAGGTGGAAGAGGCCTCTCCAAGTAAGATCTCTTTTCTTTGACTGAATTTGAGGATATTGACATGTTTCGGTAGACATGCTCTACGCCGAGCATCTGCTCGTCCGCCTTGACAACCTGGGCCGCGAGGGTGCTGTTCTAAAAGCACTAGAGCAGAAGAAGCCCGAGGACCTTCATGGCGTCTATGAGATCCATCTCGCAGAGTGTCAGCGCCGTATGCCTGTCAACCACCAAGAGGTCGCCGCCTCCCTGCTCCACTGGATCGCCTTTTCCAAGCAAAGCCTTACGCTCAACGAGGTCCAGTCCCTGGTCAAGTATCTGTCAAAAAACGACGACTTCAATCTCGAGGAAATCCCCGAGTTTTTCTCCAAGTTCCTCAGAATCGGAGACCCCGGCTACGACGCCGAGCTGCGAGCGAAGCATCTGGCCAGCCAAGCCACCGCCGTACAAGACTTGAGGCAAGACGATGATGGTAATGACGACGATATTTACGACGACGGACCCCTTCCAGTGAAGTTCCAGGAGCGCTCCATGAGGCACTACTTCACCAACAGCTCCCATGGATCGTCTTCCTTCCGATGGGGTCCCTCGGAGGCCAATCGTAGGATATTCCTTACCAGTGCGAAGCTTTTCCAGCCTTCTCGAACGGACATCAACAAGGGCCTCCAGCAGTACTGTGCCGGGGCTCTCATTCCTCATTGGCTCGACATCAAGATAGATCAGCACACTCCTGAGGAGCAAGTTGAGGTTCTGGAGGTCTTTGCAGAGGCGCTGTCAAACAAGACCGGCCTCTCTGAGATGCTGGGCAAGGCTGGCGTGGTTTACGAAGACGGCGACACCACGGTAACTGATGGCAGAATACTTGAGTGGGTGAAGCTTCTCGAGAAGCCAGAGATCAAGCAAGCGCTCAGTGAGTTCGCGCTCGAGTGGTGGCAGCGTGTTGGCCAGGACCCCCCGACTTCTCGTCTTGCGCTGGCTAGAGGATATCTACGCGACTTGTACGGAGCACTGAATTCGTACGATGCTGTTCAGGCATGGGAGCGCCTTCGAGGTCTCTTGAAAGTGGTAAGCATGATCTTTACTAGGCTGTGACGGTGAAATGACCATGCTGATGATTCCCGCCTAGATTGGTCTGGGCAAGCTGCTTATGGACCAGGCGCATATCAACTTTCCTGATCAATTCGAGGGTGAAGAAAAGCATGGCCCTGATGGTGGCGACAAGAAGGAGAGCACCGAAGATAAAGACACCTTTGATGAGACTGCAGCCAGTCTGGGTATTCTGAACCTCTTCGGAGATGAGATCAAGCCCGACGCAGGTGCCCACCGGGCAGTGTCCGAGGTTCTTGTTGACAACGACTACCTCAAGCCAGCCGAGAAGATCTGCAGAGCCGCTCTAGAGCTCTGCAAGCCCAGCAGCCATGAGTGGTACAGAGCCTCTTGTGTTCTCTCCGACATCTTGCTACAGCAGAAGAAGAAGAAGGATGCTTACCAAGTCATACACGCCGCGGTCGATGAGCTGGCCACTAACGAGGTCCCTCCACCCCTCAAGCGCCTTGTTCATACGACCTGTGCCAGAGCCCAGCGGAAACTAGGCTCTCTGGGTGACGCCCTCGAATCCTATGCCGCTGCCAAAGCTGCCGACCCCGACGGTACCACTCCTGCTGAGGACCTTGTCGGAGAGCTCAAGGTGCTCGACAAGAGACTGGACAAGACCGACTTCATCCAGGTGCTCAAGAGTTGGAGTCTCTTGGAAAGAATCACCTGGCTAGCCTCGAATTACGCCGAAGAGGGCGAAGGAAGACATTCTCAGCTCTGTGACATCGCCTGCGAGACAGGCGAGAAGGATTTCATCGTCAAATTCTACCAAGAAGTGATTGACTTCCTGGACAACCTCGACGCCGGCACGCCTCTCCGCATAGACCTCGCACACGTCTACTTTGAAGTCTGTGGGGACCTCGAGATGGCTCTCGAGACGATGGACGAGGTTTTTGACAGTCACATTACAGGCCTGTGTTTCGCGATCACGGGCATCAATGGAGCCTGGATCCTCGAGCGGGCCATCGAAACCATGTCCAACATCCAGGTCGAGCTCTTCCGCAGATCCCGCGATCCGGTCTACAAAGCCGAACGGATTGCTTCCCTTACTAGCCTCATGCAGCGCCCCTTTTCCCTCGACGTTCCCCGATCATCTGCCTTCTATACGGGCCCGCAGCGGATGGGGCTGGCATACATGTACACCGTCATGGGACCGCTAACCAAATTCCAAGAGACGCTGCAGTCCCATCTGGACGACAGCTTCGCCGGGCTCGGTGACTCGGTTGGGTGGAACGACGGCCGGTATCTCTGGATGCTTGCTCAGGCGCTGGCGATTCTGAGCCGGGTGCTGGGAAACGACGACAAGCTTCGCCGATATGCCAGGACTGTTGGCTCTGCGTTCTTCTCGCGGCTAAGCAACGTGGACGATGATGGAGAAGAGACGGGTGGCAAGGTGGCCAATGAAAATACTAACAACAGTCCAGAGAAGAAGAAGGAAAATCAGAGCAAGCAGGGTGGTGATGACGGAGGCGAGTCTAGCACAGACACGGACGATGATGAGAACGAGATTGGTGATCCACCCGAAGACGAGGGAGACTTGGTAAACCCCGACGAGGCGCTCTACAGCTGCGGCGGTTTCTGCGAACCAGTCCGCGAGTTCAAGTGGTGGGGAGGTCGCTCGGCGTACCTTTACGTGACCTTCTCGACGTACCTGATCTGTCAGGAGTGCCAGGCCGAGTACGAGGCCAGACAGCGCGGCGAGGGGACGTTCAAGGGCCGATACTTTCACGGCACCGGCCACGACTTCCTCAAGCTTCCTGTCGAGGGGTGGCGCGGCGTCAGGAATGGAATGTTGACGCTGGAGGGTGAGGAGCCGATTGCTGTGGATGACTTTGTCAAGAAGCTCCAGAATGAGGTGATCAAGGAGGCATGGGATAGAATCTGGGCAGGCGGGGCTTGAGAGGTTCGACTTGGACCTTTGTACTGAGTTAATGTTACTGTCTGTCATTACCCAAGTGTAGAATATCATGATCTGGGTCTACTACTCCTGCCTCGATAATACATGTAGCAACCCTTATTGTGAAGACACTAGAACCCTGGTAACTCTCTTCTTCGCACAGTTGTGCCAAAGGAGCGCTTCTTACGGTCCACAACCAACAGGTAGAGCAGCAACTGCACGAGCGGTCTGACTATGGGTGGTGAATTCTGAAGTTGCCGATGAGTCGCTTCGTGGCGTGGCAGCTTTTGCCCTTGCGCGGCCCTTGTATTGCAGGACCAGGCCGTCCGTCCACGGCGGTGGAGGGCTCCATTCTGATGTATCGTCTTTGTCTAAAGAATTTCGTGGGAGCAAACTGAGTGTTGTACTGAAGAGGTCGTTATTGTATAGAGACTATCCGCGATCTTGGTCCGTAGTAAAAATTTTGAGTTGCCATCCGAGTCAGTGGCTTTGGAGAGTCTAGGGATCAGTCACTTGAGAATATTGGGACTGGTTGCTAGATGGGGAGATTTGATATTTAAGCTGCACAAGGCTTAGAGCAAGGCCCAGATAAGATGCTTACGAAGCCCGACATGATCTTCCCTTTGGAGTGATCTCCGATAGTGATATGACAAAATATGTAGGGTAGATACGAGCTTAACCCGACCCCGGCAAGGTGATGGATCCTGCCCCGCTAGTAGAACCCCACTATGTCCGTCGTCTCCGGAGCTTGCCCAGAGCCAAGATCCACCAAACCCCACGGAAGGCCGTCGGTGAGGCTGGGCCGGTCTCCGGCCTGTTGCGGCTATCTAACCGGGGCGATCTATACCAGAGAATTGACGGGTTTACGGCTACCTGAAATACTCGTGCGAGCGTTGGCATCTCGGAGTTAAGAAAAAAGACTACGTCATCGATAACGTCGTCTGACGACGAGCCCCGTTAAAAGCATGCGTAGCAACGGGAAGCAGCCAGGTCTACCTACCCGCCTGACACCTCTGACAATCAACTCCCCTCTGACCGCTCTGACAAAGCACAACTTTCAACATGAAGCTCATTATCGCTGGCGCCACTGGCTTTGTGGCCAAAGAGGTCATTCGTCAAGCTCTACACAATCCAAAGATAACCTCGATCGTCGCGCTCGGGCGCCGCGAGACAAAGATCCCGGATGATGCGGGACCAGGTGCAAAGCCGGACAAGTTCAAATCCGTCATCTGCACTGACTTTACCAACTACCCAGACAGTGTCAAGACTGAGCTTGCTGGCGCCCATTGCTGCATATGGTGTGTATATCCGCTTTGGCTCTAGATTGAGATCATGCCTCTTGCATCTTGAAACGGCGGAACAATCGAAGCAAACGTCCATCAGCCTCAGCTACGTCATTCTAACTTATTCTGCCCAGGCTCCTCGCTATTACACCCACCAGGTCCAAAGCCATGCCATGGGAAGAGGTTCGCAAGGTTTGTCTTGAGTACACCATGACGGGACTCGACACCATCGCCAAGCTCCCACGCAACGGAGTGACCCAGCCACTTCGGTTCATCTACACCAGCGGCTCCGGCGCTGAGAGAGATCCCACCAAAAAGCCCTGGGTGCTTGGAGACTATTCCTTGATGCGGGTGAGTTTCCTAACCCTCTACACCCTTGGTGCCTCGACTGAATACGCACGATTAGGGAGAGGTCGAGTCTGGAGTTCTCGAGTATGCAGAGAAGTCCAATGGCGCAGTTCAAGCATGCGTGGCCAAACCCGGCTTGATCATGGCGCTGGGCACTCCTTGGCTCAGGACAACTGCCGCGGCGCTTGCGGGTAGCATCATCAGCCTGCCGGTTATCAACATTGACCAAGTTGCAGCAACCTTGGTCAATCAAGCCATCGAAGGGTTTGAGAAGGAAACTCTTTTGAATGACGACTTGACCAGAATTGGCCAGAAGGCTTTGGAGGAGCGCGAGCAGACAGCAAGTACTGGCTGAGGCGGCCTGATCTCCACCGAAGGGCATAACCGATCTGCATTCTCTATGCGTATAGGGTTATTAACTCGAGACTATTGTTGACTCCTATTAAGCGTTGGTGCCTTTTCTTGGATTCTATAATCACCCGCTATAGTAATCATAGGTGTTGGCTGAACCACTGTGGTCTCAAATCCGGTGAAATCCGAGTATCATATCAGTCCTATCGAAGTTGAATTTCTAGCCAGTGACATGAACGATGGTGCCAGGGTGGACTAAGCATTTCCACTAATTCCATCGTTGAATGTGCCGGCCACCACACCTGAAATGCAGCAAGCTCCTTGTTCGCGTCACTGAATTTGACCACTCTTCCCTTCACCGTGCCTTGGTCTTTGACATCCGCGGAGTCCTCTCATGTTCGCAGTATCCACAGACTCGATACTCTGGTCCCAAGTAGATTAAAGCAACACAGCGGGAAAAAATAAAATAAAAAAATAGATCCGGCCCCATCCGAGTTTTTCTAGGGCCAAAAAATCGTGCCTCCACACAGGATTGAACTATGGACCTTCGCATTACGAGTGCGACGCTCTACCACTGAGCTATAGAGGCTCCGTTGCGATTGACCATTCAAATTTTGCTTTATGTAACTCAGCCATCAGACTGCTCGCTTCTCTGACGAAGACGACTGGCGTCAAGTTGCTTCACCTGGGCGCCACTCACCCCAGCAGACCCCATTACGGCGTTATCTCCGACTTCGGGCTGAAGGTGTCCCCCCCGCCCCCCCCGTAGTGGCTGGGGAAGGCTCATGATTCCCACGTAAAATCCAGTTTAAAATTCCCTTCCCCTGCGCAGCAACGAGTAAACGGCGGTGGACGTCGTCCTCTGGATTCTACAACGTATTGTGGCTCCACGGAGAGCTGGAGAGGGTAATGATTGTAATGTAAAGTCTGATGTCAAATCTACAACGACTCTGTTATTTCTTCCAACCCTCCTGTGCCTTCAAAGAATAGAGAACGCCAACTATACGCGCTTCTCCCATTCCACCTCGCTCGGATCTTTCCAATACCTTCCTTCCTCCAACTGGACAAAGCCAAGCTTCCCGAGAACCCGGCCGCTCCTGGCATTCGCCCGTTCCGTTGCTGCAATGAACTTGGTGATCCCTCTGTCTGCCACAGCCCAGCCCATCACCACCGATGCCGACTTGTTCGCGATACCCTTCCCCCAATGGCTCGGCGATACTCCGTACCGGATCTCGGCCTTTTCCTTCCACGATGATATGTCCTCAACATTTCGAGCCTCCCGAATACCGGCGTAGCCCACCCATTCTATCGCCTCGAGGGCCACACCAAACTCGCGCGACGATCCCTTGCCAACGTCCAGTACCCGCAACTCTTCAACAAGACCTGGGACGGAAATGCTTCTCGTGACCAAGTCCTCCCCAAAAATCTCTTCTTTCTGAGTCTTTGGATCCCATAAGCCCGCTGCAAAGTCGCCCACGCCGCGTGCTCTCCAGTCGTTATTTACATCCCGAGTCGAAATGACCTCGTATGTCTCCTTGTCGCTCCATGATCTCGCCGGGAAATGGTCTCCAAACCCCATTTGACAAAACGCGACATTGGCATGTAGTGATGCATAAAAAGCGCGGTAGGATGCCGATGAGATTGCGATTGGCGTTGGGACCAAAATGAGGCCCGACCCTATCAAGGCCACGGGGCATTCAATGTTGTCATGGATATGATGCATAGCTGTTGAGTCCATGGTTGAGCTTTGAATAGAGAGTTCGAGAAAGATAATGTTTGGTGTGAGATGCAAAGGATTTCAAGTTCTCTACTGCGAGCCCAGAACATAATATTTCGACTCTCCGTCGCTGACTGAGCAGAACTTGCCTAACAGTCTCGCCAACGCCAAACCGCATCAAGAAGGTCGGTTGGTATTATACAGGCGCTAGCCTTCTTTTGGTAGTCAAAGACCCTTGTTAATTCGGTATGACTAACATTCCAGGCCGTGGATCCGATCAGTTCACAGTTGTGGATTGTCAGCGATATATTTTGGGGAAACCGCTCTTACAATGCCTGCAAGATGATGTTATATAGAAGCTGTGCCGCTGAGCCTGGGATTTAGTGATAACTACTTAATGTCGTATTTATCGGGAACGGAAACCTGACTCCCAACACAGTATTTGGCTCGAGTCGGGCTGTTGATACCTACTGTTCGTACTATCATACTCCGAGACGAAACCTAAGATCACCAACGCCTATTTCCCTTTTCACAGAGATGCCGCCGCTCAAAGCTAAGCAGGCCCCGAAGCTTAGCCGAGAAGTCTCGTAACAAGACGGCAGTGCAGCATCCGTAATTGATCTTCAGGCTGACTTTCCCAGGTAGTATGCCAGATGCCGAATCCCTGTCAGGCTGTCGTCAACCACTCCTGGTTAACCACCTCGCCTCGTCTCCTTCCTTGAGGCGTGCCATCGTCAGCGCAAACGGATCTTTTGTGTAAGCCGGTTTGCCAAAATCAATCGTTTTATCATGCAAGTCATGCCTAATTCTGATCAAATAGGTGATGGGCGAGAAAGAAACCAAAAGTGGACCTTGTCCCTGCTGGGTCCACACCACCATGTTGGTTGTGATGCAGTTTGAAACGCGGCACGCCTGCGACCTTGAATTCTAAAAAAGGAGCCACAAGGTCTGGTGACATCTATTTAAGCAGGCTGTTGGCTCTTCCATGCCGTTTTTCTTTGAGTTCGAACCCACTGCGGTACGTCAGCCGTAGTTGTCCAGCACTTGGCGCTCCAAAACCGTTGATGGGAGGCCCTCATTTGTTACGGTCGTCTCAACCCCAAACTTTCTCTACGCTCATCAGTTGCGAATTCGAAAGGAAACAATGCCTCAGAGAGCCGGAATGTCCGGAGATTACATCTCCCTTTTGATTGGCGAGAACGATGTTCCCATACGAGCACCCAGAAGTGTCCTGAACAATTCGCCCATTCTCCGCGACTGGATCGAAAATCCTGACCAAATCCCACAAACTCTAATCAAGAATGACTGCCTTTATCTCCGTGCATGCGATCCGGAAACTGTCCAGGCTGTTCTGTACTTTTTGGGAAACCCTCGGAATACTCGGAACGGGCGATGGGGCGAGTGTCCGCTAACAGGCCGCGAGACGGCCATGGTCTTGTTGAGGATGTACAAGTTTGCCAAATCTATCAAGTAATTGGGTTCCCTGGCCTCACCAAACGTGGGGAAATGCTAAACTCAAGTTCTCGTAGGGCAGACGCCGCATGCGTCGAGGCTATGAACCGGCTCTATAAGAGGAACATTGACGTGGAGGAATTCGTGCAGGCCACCATCGTAGCTGGCCAATTGGCCATTGTCGAGGATAAGAAGGTGGTTTGCTGGATAGCATCATGGTTGTCGAGGAACATGGAGAGAATGGGCGATTCGATACCAGCGCAGGTATGGCTTCGGTCGGGAAGTCTCGACACGTGGACGTTTGCAATGACACTCATGGCGTCACTTGGGAGACTTCACGAGAGCCTCGAAGATGTTGAGAGTCAATGGGGGGGTAAGCGAAGCACTTGATCAGGGAAATAGCTCCATTTGGCATCGATACCAAAGCCAGGTATCAGGGTTGCTTGCAAGAAATTGTGAATAGTGTCCATATTATAAGAATGAGATGAATCTTTCAACAATTAAGCCCTATTTTGAGCTGTGAAAAGTCAATAGAAAGTTAAAAGTCAGGTTGCTGCATCTTTCAACTCTAGAACATGGCAAAGAAGTGAGGCGGAGTAAAATCTCGGCCTCAAGTCTGATTCTGGACAGCGCGCAGCTGTGACTACTCGCCAAACTTCCTCCTCGCGTCTGAGTCACGGCAAACCTTTGCGAGTACTTTATACGGAATCTGAACTATTAAAGGTGAATATATAGCACGGTCTACCGGCACTCGTCCCCCATCGCAGTGCATCTGAATCAGGACAAACCACCTCTTCTCTACACCCAATCACTTCTCGCTCGGTATTACAAAAACAACGATAGAGAATCAGGCGGCCCCAATACTAAAACCCTTTTGCTTCAGCCTAAGATTCAAAGAAAACGTCACTCTAACCAACGCCAGTCCCCAGCATCTTCGACTTTTTCTTCTCTCAGCTTCGCCTTAACCAACGACGTGCCAGAATGGATCCCTTTGCCACACTCCCAGCGGAAATCCGCCTCGAGATCTTGCTAACTATCCGTTGCCAACAGCGCATGTGGCAGCTATTGAGAGCATCACCAGTCATGTTGAGGCAATACAGCGAATCGAGAGATTACGTGACCCGCATGCTACTTATCTCCGACTTTGATGACTGCATGATACAGGATGCCATGGCAATTATTCTTTCCGTGGACACTCCGGGCCAGTCCTGGAGACTGAGCCGTTCTCATTTCGACCTGTGGGCCTCCCAAAGGCTCCCCAACCCCATCGAAGACCGGGACCATCAGACCATCCTGGAACTTGGGAAACTACACGGCCGACTGATGTTGTTCATCGAGGACTACCTTACCAAGGCCACAGCCGTCTTTCCGCCTCGGGAATTCCTCTGTCTTCCTAATCCTTTCACAAGCCAGTTGACCTTCAGGGATGGGATTGTCACCGACAGGCTCGACGCGGCGGATCTTACGAACCAAGAGAGGAAGCGGCTCCTCAGAGCGTTCTTGAGATATGAGGTCCATTGCAAGCTTCGCCGCCCTCCACGCAGAACCATCACGCTGGGGGGAAACCCGTTATACAGCTATGGGGACCGCGGGTTTCTAGAGTGGGAGCGCGAAGCTATCCAATGCGTGCAGGTATATCTGGAGTCTCTCTATGGGGCCATGTTCGCCCAGTGCGGCGATGCTTGTCTTCCGGATACCCCTGGACCCCCTCCCTCGTCTCCATATGGTGGCCTGCTATATCCGGACCATCTCTACATGAACCCTGACGAATACGCCCGCGATTTGGGCCTGGACGCTTTCAGGCCCTCCCTCGCATTTACACTCGCGTCTTGCGGCTTCGACCTCGCCGTAGCTTTTCTCCGGTCCGCGATAGGCGGACGTCAAGCGCGGAACCGTCTGAAGGAGTCGTTCTTGCATTTCTTCGAGCGGGCCGAGAGACAATATCCGCACTACTTGTCCTTCACGGATGACCCCCTCTTGGGCCGGAACTTTATGGAACGAGAGGACAGGAACTACCAGGACGGTCCAGGCTTGTACAGGACGCTTTACCCCCTGGTGGAATACCCATACTTTCTTCCCAAATGCATCTACAGGCAGCGTGCCTGGGTGTTTCTGGACGACGACCGATTCACCTCGTCATCCACCCATTCTCGGCCGCATTATCCTTCTTCCGGAGAGGTAAGAAGAGAGTGTGAGGTGGCAGCACAAACCCAGGGCTTTTTTTGGTGCCGAGCAACCATGAGGTCTCTTCATCGACGCGGGAGAGGGTACATCACAGGTGAGAACGCAGCTTGTGGTGAGCCGGATAACGAAAGCCAAGGCTCCGAAGTAGAGACGGCGGGCCAAATTCCACTGCCCCGTTGGACTGAACCGGGGGAAGAATCTGGGAGCCAGCAGGGCAACTTTGGGCGGTTACCTCGTTTCTGGAGATAGAGCCCTGGCTGTAGCTTTGGGGCAACAGGGTTGTACTTGCGCTCTGCATCTGAATTGTGGTGGCATTTCTCGGTAGGATCTCACGTGCGTAACGAGGGGCGGGAGGAACTTGTTTTTATGTAGAATAAAGTTGTTGTTCCGGTGTATAGTGGACCGAGATTTCCCTCTTGAAGACTTGGCTAGCAACAACACCGACATGACCCGGTACCACTACACCTGATTGCTTAGTCTGACAGCAGCCTGGGTGAAGAAAAAGGACTGCCTGTGGATTGACATATCTCCAGTTGAAGAGAAGCGTGTTCGTTTGTGGGTAGAGGTTTGTTTACGTGGGGGTCGCATCAAACGATGCCTATCGAAATGCAGCTTGAAGGCTTCTTACATCTTACTGGGATAGTGCAACATGGTATTGCGGATGAAGCTTCCGAGATGAGAGTGTTGTCGCTGCCAGTAAGTCTGCATCTTTTCGGATCGAGATTGTGGCCGAGGACTTGCCATAACCAGTCAATGATCACCATAAGCGAGTGCAACGTCAGTTGGTCTCAGATTGACGGGACTATGACATACGTGGCGCCTCTTTTCTTGATCACCTTGTTCACTCACCCCTCGCAAGAATCCTGAACATAGCTGCTCGTGATATCGCCGCCATGTTGCTGCCAATTCGCTTCTATTGGTGTCTGGTGGCGCTCAGCCAACTGCTTACCACTACCAGATGCGATAATTCCCGCAGCTCCTTTCGCAACCAGTGCCTATCCTTTAAGCCCCAAAACCTGATACGCAACTCAACATTGATGCGCCTCGAGTATGTTGAAGAGGGAACAACCATCAATCTCTCCGACAATGTTGAATCGTGCAATCGCCCTTCCCAGGAAGTCAAAGCCGATATCTGTCGCATCGCACTGCAAATCCCGACATCCAAGCGGTCCAGCATCAGCTTCGAGCTATGGCTGCCTCAGGAATGGGAGAGTTCCCGATACCTGGCGACGGGGAATGGGGGAGTTGATGGATGCAGGTATCTTCCTCGGGTGTGGGAGCCCAGCTAACCAAGGTCAAGGCATCAAATACGAGGATCTGGCGTACGGGACATCCCACGGATTCGCCACAATGGGGACCAACAATGGTCACAATGGTACAACCGGCGAGACGTTCCTGAATAATCCAGACATCATTGAGGATTTTGCCTACAGAGCGCAGGTAACTTGCATCCCTTCGAGTTCACGGCTTACCACTCTCCAGCCTCCACACGGGCACCGAAGCGGCAAAAAAGATCATCAAGGAGTTCTACGGCAAAAGGCCTCAGCACTCGTACTTTATGGGTTGCTCCCTTGGGGGCCGAATGGGCATCAAGGCAGCAGAGCTCTTCCCCGAAGACTACGACGGCATCGTTGCTGGGTGTCCTGCCGTTGACTTCAACAACCTCCAAGGGCAGAGAGCTATGTTCTACCCCATTACTGGCCCTGTTGGCTCCCCCAACTTTATCGACGCAGATACGTGGACAGGCTTAATTCATGACGAAGTTCTCAGGCAGTGCGACCACCTTGACGGTGTGGTGGATGGCATAATCGAAATTCCCAACCGATGCTTCTTCAACCCGTGGACTCTGCTCTGCCAATGGAACAAGACAGATGGTTGCCTCAAATTTGCGCAGGTCATGCAGCTCCAGGAAATCTACGCTCCATATAGGTATCCAGATGGAAAGCTCATCTTCCCCCGGATGAATCCTGGCAATGAGGAACAGGCTGTGTCGAAGCTCTTAGCAGGGGAGCCATTTACTTACTCACAGGTATGAGCCAAGCCACATCTAACCTCTGTTGCTAATCAATTCAGGACTGGTTTCGATTTGTTGTCCTCAACGATCCCGAGTGGGATGCTATCGACTACAACACCGACCTTGTTCGACGTGCCGACAAGCTCAACCCATTCAACATCCGGACCTATCCCCGGACTCTTCCAGCCTTCAAGAAGCGTGGTGGCAAGATCATCAGCTACCACGGTGGCCAGGACAACCAAATCACCCAGTTCAACACGGAGCGGTTCTGGGACCATATGGCTAATGCAGACCATGAGCTACATGATTACTTTCGGTTCTTCCGGGTCTCGGGCATGTTCCATTGCAATACTGGGCCTGGTGCCTGGGCCTTTGGCCAGGGTGGTGGTGCACCAGCTAAAGGCATTCCGTTTGAGCCTCAGCAGAACGTCTTGGCTGCGATAGTTGCTTGGGTTGAGAAGGGCGAGGCGCCTGAGACCTTGACAGGGACGAAATTCGTCGATGACAGGCATTCCAAGGGCGTTGATTTCCAGGGCGACCACTGTCTGTACCCCAAGGCGCAGACTTATGTGGGAGGGAATCACAAGTTTCGATCGAGTTGGAAGTGTGTTTAATGAGAGAAGGCTGGAACTCCTATGGGGCTGGGAGCTGGATTGCAGCCTGGTCTAAAGATCCCTTTCACCTCGTAGATGTCCAAGGGATGTACTTGGTTTAACATCTGAGATATTCACGACCCACAGCTTGACCATGATCGGATTTCCCAGAGTAATGTGGGCTTATCTTGCCTTCTATCAACGCTCCTTGTTAAAAATTTGAAGTCAAGTCTGTGTTGCGTTGGGGTAGATGCCCCTCCTGAAGCCAGGGCCAGGGCCATAGCCAAGTCCGGCTCCACGATTCCTGGCCCCCATTTCCACTGCCGGCCACGCCCAACGCGGCAAAAGACGGAGAGCTTCAGAAAACAGTATCAATAGAAAGATGTCAGCAAAAAGAGCAAAAAACATGCAACAGCGGGGATTCGCTGGTCGTCACCGACCCAACTACTAATCCGCCCCTCACTGGCTTGACTAAGGGAGAGCAGACGGGATCCCGTATTTTCCAGTGGGTATGGTCGTATGTGGCAGTTGAACCGAGAGCACGGCATATCACGACGCGCGAGAGGAAGCACCGAAGCCTGGAAGAGGACAATTAGGGCTATGGCACAAACGCCTTCTCTACTGGCCAGCATCTGTGACTTTTCCATAAACGCTATCTGGGGGAGGTCAATCTCGGGCAGCCGCTTACTATCTGAAGACCCTAAGCATCTTTACTGGGACCCCAATAGGAACTAGGAACGGCATGACTTAAGGAAGCCTGGCAGCTATAGCAAGACATGTTCTGGCCGCCGCTGCGCGCTTCTGCAATTGCCGACTGTTGCCCGGTTCCTTGACAGGCTGGGCGAGAAGAGAGAAGACTCCCGTCGACAGTAAAACAATCATCACGGCTATGAAGGAGAGGTTTCCGTCTCAAATAGAACACGAGAAAGCGGAGACACTAGAAGGCTTGGTTGAACAGAGCCCTGACGAACGTTGACCGCCTAATAGAAACGTACCATAGCCGCAACAGTGTTCTTTGTAATTGTGATGCAGCATGCCCCTTGAAGGAGCAGCCGCAAGAGACGAAGTACCATAGCCGCGCTTCGGCATTCTTTGCCAACGACACAACACCATAACGGCCCAGGCCAGCCAACCAGAAACAGGGGCGAAGGGAGTAGTCATACTGCGATAAGCATCGCAAACCGAGAAGAAAGAAACGACAAGTAGGGTGTGTATGGCAGTGTCAACGCGGCGGTTTCATATCACTTTCGAGGCGAATCGTACGTAGACCCGGAACGGGCAGTATTGAACTCAGGAGTATATGAACAGCTCATGAATGAGGCGTGATCAAGTCCCGGGCTTCTAGAAATAAAATCGCCACATGGGAACTTTCACGGCTTTTTGAAGGTATAGTACATAGAAGAAGAAATAAAACCGGCATCAACTCTACCGTTCTTTTCAGCCCGACCAATGGTTGGGAGTCCAGTTAACCTGTCTACGAGTTAGCTTGGGCAAGTGCATTCACCATAGGTATCCTTACATAGCTTGCATCAATCTTCTTCAAGTCGCCCACGCCCAAGTTGGCAGCGTCGACGGCAATCTCCCTCTTGAGAAGCTCGATCGCCCGCTCCACTCCCTCCTGGCCAAAGACATTGGCATACATGAAGGGACGACCGAGGCCAACGGCTTTGACTCCGAGGGCCAGCAGCTTGAGCACATCGGAGCCGTAGCGGACGCCTCCGTCGGCGTAGACCTCGGTCTTCTTGAAGACGGAGGGATCCTTCTTGTAGATCTCAATAGCAACCTCGAGAGCTGAGGGAGCGCCGTCGAGTTGACGACCGCCATGGTTGGAGAGAACGATGGCGGGGACTTTGTACTTGACGGCGTTGATGGCGTCCTTTGCACTCATGATGCCCTTAAGGATGATAGGGAGATCAGTCATAGTCTTGAGCTTGGCGTAGTAGTCCCACTGTTGATATGGTTAGTACAGGAATAAAGGATTACACAATTGTCTGAAAGATGCTTCGTATGATGATGCACGTAAGCCTGCGACGTGGCCGCGGCACACAGCATCGTCATGACAGTCTGCAAATGGTCTACTCACAGTGATGGTTCGGAATGTAGAAGAGCTTTCCCACAAAGTTAGCGAGATTCCAAAACCAATCCAATCATCACAAAGTCACTCACGCCAGACTGACATCAAGGCGGGCGGCACGATGTCTGGTGCCGAAGATGGGTGCATCGACGGTGAATACAAGAGCGTCGGCTCCAGCCTCCTTGCTTCGATCAAAGAGATCCTGGGTCTCGGTGTCATTTGACGTCAGGTAAAGCTGTCAAAGGTTAGTACACGGGCATTCGAAGGCCCTGATAAATGTTTGCTTACCTGCTGGAAAACAACTTGGCCTTGGGCTTTGGCAGCAGCAATTTCTTCAATGGATTTGGTGGCGTATCCGGAGGGCTGAAGATTGTGTGAGCAACGGTTGACAAGTCGGTTAGAAACTGAGCTAATTCTCTTACGATGTATAGAATCTCTCCAGCGGCGGCTCCCTTGACAAAGTTGAGCTCTGCGTCGGGATGGCCGTAGATGCCACTAGCACAAGGGCTGATGTAAAAAGGGGCCGAGAAGTTATGGCCGAGGATGGTCGTTCTAGAGAAGGGCTATCAGTAAGCTTCGTACCAGTGAGAGGAGGTTGCTGCAGTCTCACGGGAGGCTATCCTCAATCTTGGTGATGTCATTCATCGTACGAGGGTTGAAGGTGTAGCGTGAATACACCTCGAGGTTGTTTCGATAGGTCCACTCGCCAGCAACACCGTTGCGGTAGTAAGTGTAGTTCCGTAGCGGGAGATAGTTTCTCGCCGCCCAGTCAAAGTCGGGCAGGCCAACCATGTCGGTCAACTCGGGCAGAGTCCCCTCAGCCACATCTCCCAGAACCTCCTGGATGCCGGTATCTGGCTCGTTGAGGAACGGGCGAGCCGCCAGAGCTCCAGCCGCGAAGGTTGCAGGGATCAAGATGCTACGCATTTTCAACAAGGCTCCAAGTGCACTGAGTTGGGATGAATGTGCTGCAATAACTAGTTATTTGGTTGGGCGACTGGTCACTTCAAGTATTGTACGCGTAGGGCTGCGCATCCCCGGATCTTGGGAGGATTCCGATGCGGTTCCGAACCAACACCTTGGCACAGCCGACGAGAATCGAACCACGGAGCCGATGTTCTATACGACCTTGTCATCCTGTCATCTTTTTACGTGACGCGACGTCTTAAACGCGCACCCGCTAATGTGTTTGCGGCGAGGGATCCAGCGGAAGTCTCGGGTTGAACGAATTGTTTATTAAACGGATGAACTAGCGGATCCCAGCTGCCCACTTCTTAAGCTTCCTCGAGAAGCTTCCTTATTAGAATCCTGTTGTGACTTGCCTGTCCTGGCCTGGTATCCTTGTCTTGTCCCACGAGGGCTGCTTGTAGGATGCATGTCAATGCGTTTCGGACCCTCTTCGTAATCCGTCTGATGTGACGAAACATGCATAGATCCCCGTCATTTATCTTATCGATCAGGCGATTATCCGTCAACGGATGAACTCTTGCTTCTCCGGGAACAATCCTGCAGGGGCTTCTGGAGTGGCATGTGGGCAGGGCTGCATGAGGTATCCCAATGGGGTGTCACCCCGTCTAGAGTTTAATCCTTGACTCTGGATACTTAATTCACTCACTATGACCGCTGGGATAGTTGTGCTTGTCCATGTCAAGTAGGTTTGGGTGGAATCATGGGCGTATTGGTAATCGAAGCAGACGGGACGGAAGAAATGTGGAGTGGGTGATGAAACCTGAGTGGGATGCCGGCGTTGGTTGATTGGTCCAGTGCTACGAAGGAAGCCAAGGATTCTATGGGCCGTCAGCGTGTCCTTGGCAGAAAGTCTGACAGACATCGGTGAGGAAGTCAGAAATGCTGGTTGCATATGACTTTAATCAACCTGGAGCACTTGATTTGTTTCATTTCAGCATCCACAGATTATTTGGTTGTTGCAAAGAGGCCATGCTCAAGGCTATTGGTGCTTAAATATGTTCTCAGGAGGGAAAGGTATAACACGGAGCGTAGTTAGCAGAACCAAGTAAGAGTAAGCTGGGAAACTTTTCTATCGAGGGGTGAAACAAAGTTGCACGACGGGGGGTCCTCAAAAGCAAAGTGTCGAGGAACAGTCAGATTCCTGGTAATGCAGCTAACAACCCAGTCGATTCCCAAAGAGCATGATGCGAGATGAGTTTAGTTAGTCTGATGCATTGTCGTTTAGACGCATCGAGTCGGAACCACGCACTGGACGATTCCATTTCGTGGTGTATGTCGGCATTAATCCACCACAGGACGGCCCTTGGTTAACTGTCCATATCCCAACGATTCTTCATACCCCACAGCCCACGGGCTTTTGAATTTCAGTCAGTCAGTGAATAACTAGTACTGGCCATTTGGCAAAGAGACTTCGAAATCCCTCAGCGCTTAAACCCTTGATAAACCCTGACATGCTTATGGATGTTCTAAGCCATAGCAGACAAGTGGTTACTGAAAATTACAGGGAAAGCGATGTCGAATCCACAAATCTTGTCAAGCTTCCCCCACAAGATATTAGTTGTCATACGATCGAAATGAAAGAACTATCCGGTTGGGGGGGGCTTCCTTTCCTCCGATAGCGGCGAGTGTTTGATCTTTGGCCAAGATCCACCATCGAGGCGTGTAATTGTGCAAGGATCACGCGGCCCTGCCGAGAGTCACTGGAATTATTCATGCTTTGGTAATCAATTTAAAACGGGTCAAAACCCAAAGGATGGGAGGCCAATTGGAATTGATCTACCCAGGCTAGAGCAGGGACGTAGGCTATTAGAGAACTGAAGCAGTTTCCAATAAGAAAATCCGAATCAATTTTTAATTCCTACGCTGATTTCAGAGAAACAGCCCACGGAATCATACCCTACATCACTTTCCTCAAGTTAGAGGACCAGATCCTCTGAGAAGAAAACAGAAACAAACCAAAAGCAATATGAGAAATACAGCAATGCAGGACCTACCGCGAGAAGACCTTAGGTAAATACGAAATATGCAAAAGAAAGTCTGACTTAATTTGATTTTTTTTTAAAAAAAAAACGCGTTAGTGCTGGTTTTGAAGGGTAGAAAGAAGCGTAGATGGGGTGTAGTAACTGCTTGTTTGTCGCATGTTGATCTTAAAGCTCTAGAGATATAGTCATAAACGAAGGCTTCTGGCGGTTCGGACAATGCTAGAACGAGCAGAGCAAGATTAATCTGAATAGAATCATCTTCTAGTGATCGTGTCTGTAGCGAAGCAGAACTCTTAAACAGTCTGGCTTATGCTAATCCTGCTGTGGTACAATGACTGTATTTAGGTGTCTATTGACGCAGGTGTTACCTCCAGCTGCCGGATCTCCAGTTGAACAAACTACAGCGGCCATACTTCGCCGACATCCCACTTAAAGCTTTGGGTTAGCTCAGATCTTCAGACGAAAGGCATAGAGTCTCACGTGTTCCACGATACACCCACCCTCCCATCGAAATCTGTCGATAACTTCACCGACCCCAGAAGCATTATAGTTCAGCCAGCCCATGTCGCCTTTGAATAATGTTCGGTGAAGAGTAATGTTCGTGGTAGGCCAGATTGGGGCGAGGAAATCAAATGCTACGTCGAATCCATCGTCGGCAAAAGGGTTGTGATTCTACTCATGGAAAACAAGTCAGCCTTTAACTTAATTCTTTCAATTCTCAGCCACACTACGTGAGAATCGAGAGGTTCAAAACCCCACGTCTGATGAGCTCACCGTATAGTTGTCAGCAATATATGTGAAGGCCTCGGTTAGGTTTTTTGTCAGGACGAAAGCATGGGCAAACCTGTAAAACCGTTTCTTGGTTTGGTGACAACTTGGAGGCGGGTAGAGAGGTTCGCAGGGTAAAGGCTTGACAGGACTCTGCCGAGTAACCAAATTGGTCGGGTGGAAGCCGGTATCATCAACGGGGTGCGCCAAGACAGTCGGTGCAGCACCATAAACGGCCAACAAGCCTGTGAACAAGGACGTAAGACGCATTTTCAGATACTCTTTGTTGACTGGATGGACTTATCACTAGAGTCATAGGCTCTTGATATATACGACTTTGTTCCTGCGCCTGAACTGCCGAGCCCCATTGCCGAAGACGCAAAGGGGGCAAGGGTTCCGAAGACTGACGCTTAGGTGCAGCCCCAGATTGTAAGGGCCCATTACATCATGCGCATCGTTATGCTACACCGGAAAGCGCAAAACTTTAATGTTTCTTATCTGGCTATAAAGTTTGGCTGGGACTGTCAATCCAGGGGCCTGGCAATCACTTGCCGTATTGAGCGACAGCTCCGCGCTGGCAAACCAGGAGTCCCTGGCTTTTAACTTTACCAAGTTGTGCTGAATTGGCCATTTCTACCATCTAAAGTGTCTTGAGTTTCATGAGGAGCGCCGGGAGAGTTAAGCTTGTGCCCCTGAAACGCGCCAACCGTCCTCGGGTTTATGTTTCCGACAATGACCTTGAGCAACTCGAAACGAACGGCAAAATCGAGGCGCTAGTTTCCCTTTGGCCAAGATACCTTCGGGGTCATCCACCTGCACGCCCTCGATGGGCTAGGCAATTCGCAGCACGTCATTCAGTATTAGAGGTTGAGATTCCTTGAAACCTCGTTATTTAATTCGTCGAAGATTTTTTTTAGCATAGGGGCTATTCACAAGAGATGATTAGGGGAAGGATTGTGGTCCAAACCCCGAGGGGCAGGACTGGCCGAAGTATTGGTGCCGGCGAGTTTTAGGCATGCCATGCTGATGAGCTGGTAGGAGTCCGGAAGGCATCGGGTGAAGATGGTGGAGGTAAGGGGTAAACGGGAGGTAGTTGAGGGCGAATGCTGCGAGCCTTGATTTGACGGCATGGATAACAGGACAGGAGACGGATGACTGTGGCGGCTAAGTAGTAGACTTCACTTGGGTTTAAGCGTTCACAACACGAGTGGTGGGAATATACCTAAATCGTTATCTTGTGTACAAATGCACGCATGACCCTAATCGATCTAGCATGTCTTGATCAAGTTCCCTCTCCTTTATCCCCCGGGGCCACTTGGACCAACAAGCAACGGCAACGGCGAACCAAGCTTGTTAAACATGTACGGGTCCATGCTTACAACCCACCAGTATCTAGGTGGGGAGTTTCTCAAAGACAACAAGTCTAATAAATCTTTCACCTGTCATCCCAAAGGGCATGGGAGATTAAGGTTATAGCGAATATTGGATAAGTAATTTGGAGACCATCTGGGCCACGGTCGTTTCAGTGTTCAATGGGGTCGAGTCGATTAATAACGCGCAGAAAATAATGCAGCATGGCAAAGAAAAAAAAAAGCACCTCAAATTTCCCGTCTTAGTCTTGAGGCAGCTCTCGTTGTCAGCCTCGTGCCACCCGCCAGTGGTCACAACAGAGAGGCCTGCATTACACAGCCACCACTCACTCTGCCGCGAAAAAGCCCACCATTCAGCCTGAGGCCTTCTTGCACTTAGCTAAGCTGCCAAGCGATGAAATTCGGCGGCTTTTTTCAACATCTTATATCTTGCTGCCATACCCCGCCTTCTGCGTCTCGCTTCCAATCCGCTTATCTTCTCTTGAAGTTGAGGGTCTTGCCTGGAAACTGGCGCCCCGAAACGTCACCTCCTTGGACAAGATGTCCCGCTGGCATCAGAAGTCATGCCTCAGCCCCGCCGTTGCGGTTATAAACGGTCAACCGTGGTGTCAGTCGTGTCACGCCAGCCCAGATCTTGACACCATCGCAGAACAAGCAGGCTTGGACGCTTCTTTGACTATTCCACGAAACGAACAGTTCGGAAAGATGAATCTGTATTGGCCCGAATCTGCCTTATACAAGCGAAATCCGTTGAAGTACTCGGAGGATTCAGATACGACAACACATGGTGGGCATGGCCAAGACAGGGAGACAGAAGAAGCAAGCATGCCCGCCATCACATCCCCAGTCTACGACAAGCCGTTGGCCATGGATGAGTTGCGACTTTTGCGCTTGCCCGCTGCCCCTGATGGCGATCATCCCATCCACGCCACGATCGAAGCTTACCAGACCGACGATTGCCCCGAGTACGAAACAGTTTCCTACTGCTGGGGAGGAGAGAATGGAAACACGGACCGCCGTCATCCAATTTTCGTTGGCAACTACTGGGATATTCTGCTACAGACTGCCAATTGCTGGTCGATGCTCCGGTATCTCCGCCCGAGGACAGGCACTCGGATGGTCTGGGTGGATGCCATCTGCATCAACCAAGCAGATACTCTGGAACGAGATATGCAAGTGAGCCAAATGGGTAGCATCTACTTGAATTGCTCAAGGGTCGTCATCTACTTGGGGCCAGAAATAGCGAGCCCCCCAACGCCAGGCCCGGCGATGCAAAGACTGTACGCTCCGCGTCACGACTTTGAAGACTTTCCGGCCCACGTCGCTCCCCTCGGTCCTGGAACTGCGCCGATTGCTCAAGCTCAGATACTTTCGGCGTGTGTGGGTAGTTCAAGAAGTCATTCTTGCCCCAAGAGCCGTGATCCCCATCCACGGAATCGATTTCATGATTGGGGCAGTCTCTGCTGGCTCGGCACAATTCCAAGAATTAGGACTGAGCTGGGATGACACCGGGGCCCCTTGGATGCAGCATATTTGTGCAAGGAAATTGAACTGTCCCAGGGGTGTTTTCACTGCGTTATCGGTGACACGGCACTCCCAGGCAAGAGATCCACGAGACGTGGTGTTCGGGGTGCTTGGGTTGGCTTCTGGAGCCCAGGCCCTTCGACCGGATTATTCCATATCACCTGTTCACGTTTACATCGGAACCATTGCCCATCTTCTCATCAACCAAGGCTATTTTGGTTTACTGACAGCTGCTTCGGGCGTATTATCCTGTTGGAGGTTTCCCTCCTGGCTCCCATCTTGGAATTTAGACAACATGGGCGAGCATCTTCACAAGATGTCCTGCGCTCCTTGGTTTCGCAAACTAGGTGGACTCTCAAAAGAGAAAAGTACAGCCCGGGATGACTCTCAGGTTTTCCTATATTCTGGATATGAACCTGAACGTCAACGACGTAACGACCATGACTCCTCGGGGCCGAGCTGTGACGTATGGAGCAAAGCGAGACCATCTATTGACCCATCCTCCTCTGCGCTGTCCGTCTACCTGTTGCACCTCTGGGAGTTTACCTCCAAGATACAACGTCTCGACGATCATCTCTATAACGAAATGAAGGTTCATGAGTTTCAAATTTCATCGATGGACTGCAAACTTCACTTCTGGTCCTCGGACCACTCACTCGATACTGCATGTATCGTCGAGCCTGGACCCAATAGCCTCTCTGTTCTGAAGCAGCCTAGTGCGGATATATTTTTCATTCTCTTCATGAGACGACAGCCTCTTGATCACGTGTATCATCTTGTCAAATGCTGTCCTTGCTTTGCCATTTCCTGTCAACGCTTTCGGCATCTGAGCCAGCGCCGCACCTGACATCCCATACCGTCTACACTGTGCTATCCGGTGTGGTACAAGACCTCAACGATCTTCACCGGCAGACTTGGAAAGATTTTGAGTCATTTCGCCTGCCATTTGGCTTGGAACCAGGTTTTCTTCATGCTGAAGCGATCTTTAGAAAGCTTAACTTGGTGTTTACGAATTTGGTTCCTGGTTATCAGAGGAGCTATATTGACTACTACGTCGATTTTCTTGAGACTTGTTGCCCAGGTTGCCGCCATGGGTGGGAAATGGTGTCTTGCATTCCATCATTGATCCTCGACGTTGGGTTTTTATCCATTTTCTTATTTTCAGGGATAACTCCCTGATCATCAATGGCCAGTCCTTCGACTCATTCATTCGCGCCAGCAGATGGCATTGGCGAGAACAGGAGCCGAGCTGTGTGCCATGGACGCCGGTCAATGCGGGATTTTGGCCATTTCAACAAATCGGCGACCAGGCATTCGGTGTTGTCCAGATGAAGGTTTCAGTTGACGATTTAAACGATCAGCTCTGTTCTGGCCAATACTTTCCGCTGTTCAAGAAGTTGGACACCTGTAGCAGGCTTGTTGGCGAAGACACGATATCGCTCGCGACAAAAGACCCCCTGCTAGAATATGACAATATTTATTACTACCCGTGGCCACAGTCCGTCCCGGATAGTTCAACCGTCATAGGCAGGTATTGCCAAGTGACAATCATATAGCACGCTCCGCCTACCCTGTTCAGGATGCCTGAGCACTAGATACTTGAGCCTATTGATAGCTGGGGGCAGTCAGCTATCATTGCTCTCCTCTGAATAGAATGGCTGGAGTTCAAGGCCAGCGAGTATACTGGCAAGCCAGTGAACAAGTAGTCAAAGAAACATGATTCCATTTAGTCATAGTACTTGACCTTGACTCCCTTCAAAATCTCGACATCCGTTTCCTCGTTGTCGCCTTTCTCAGAGCTTGTAGCTCCCAGGTTTTTGATAACTCTCTGTCTTACCCACTCACCCGCCTTCAGTGGCTTTCCATCGCTGTCAAGGATCTTCTCACCCAGCAGCCTACGCTCACGTAGCACAGGAGATTCCTCGATAGGCACCAGTTCCGTATCGTCTTCCACCCTCACCATGTAAAGGACACCAAGACGGTCGATGTGAGCTTGGTCCTTTGGGGGCGCAACTACCCTGTGAATGCTCGACTTGAGATAGCCGCCTTCATTATCACATTAGCGGCAGCAAAGCATAGTAAGTTCTGTCACACTCACCCGTGAGGAACTGGAGTGCATCCGCAATGTTGACGGTCAGAGCGTCTGTCTGAGGGCGTACCCATTTCCACTTCCCTTCATTTCCCAACACTTGAAGAGCAGCAACAGGTTGACGGAACAGCAACGTCAAACTACCCATGTCTGAGTGCCTGATATCATCGAGTCAACCTAACTGGATCAAACACATGTGGATGGAGGATCGACTCACCCTTTTAGCCACACTCCTCCCAGTTTCCTATTTTCTTCGTCGCTTCTCGCATAGTACTTCATGTACCGAAGGTGGTCTCCGCTGCTCTTTTCGTACCGGTGTTTCTTTACGAACCACTCCTCGTCTTCAAGCCCCAGAGAAAGAGCAAAGATAACCAGCAGCTTCTTCACGATGTGGTCATGGATGTGCTTTGAGAAGTCCCCGATAGTCTTCCAGTATCGCTTTACCACTTCCGGGTGCGGTCGATCAGCGTGCTCTGGGATGAACTTGGGGATATTGTATATCTCAAAGTTGTCTTTGACGCCGGGGATCAGATCCCGAGTGCCGGCGGGCTTCCAGCCGTTATAATCACCAGCTTCAAGAGCTGCCCGGAAAGGGAGTTTTTCGTCGTTTGACAACGATAGAACGGATGAAGCGAGAGCAAACTGTGTGTCGATATCTTCTCTGCTCAATCCATGATTCTTGACGTAGAAGAATCCTGCCAAGTCAGTGGATGGCCCGATTCAAGAGTTGACGCGTTTCAGCTACCACATACCAACTTCTTCTATGGCCTTTGAAAACTCGACGGCCAGTTCTTGTTTGCCTCCGGGCTGGTCGAACCTGGAGAGGTCGAGAGTCACCAGATCCGCCCACTCCAACTCTTCTGTGGTCTCCTTAGCCTGTACATAAGGCAATGACACGGTTTCAGTTGCCGTCGCCATCTTACTGGGGGAATTTCACGGAAAAGTGGTGAGGCGCAATGCGTGAAGAGACAGCTGAACTTCGCGGACCAGATAAGACTGGCTGCAAAATGGAATTGCTTTATCAACCGCGGGGATGATCACGCCATCGCAGGATTGTGGTTGGCATTTCTTTAAACCCGGCCCGGACGAAGGATTGACTTTGTGATACCGGCTAGGAATTGCATCATCTTCTTGGCTACATGGGGAATCCCCGATCGACAGGGAAGAAAACGCTCACCGAATAGGAGGCCGGCTTGACTTCTAATGTACCTCTGCATCTTCGACCATGTAACCCTGAATAGCCGACTATCGGCCTTCTATACCCTGATATTGTGGAGTGGCTCGGGGAGAGATGCCCTAATAGACAGTGGCACCATTAACATGGTCACTGACACCATGCACTCTAGCCTCTTCAAAGCGCAGTGCGCTTGGAGCTTGGGGTGCTGAATGATAAGATTTCTTGAGAAAACGCCCCTTCTAAGGAGCCACTTTATAATGCTTCACAATAACATTCACGTTTCTGATATCTGATTGAAGCAGTTGCCCGACTCTGATGACACCTGAAATCCAATAATTGATTCTGTCACGACAACCAAACTCAGCACTTGGCATCAACAAATACACGATGGGATTGCCCGAGAATGACCCGAACATTGAGCCGCTCGCCGATGAAGATTCTCCCAAGGCCGACGCTGATGCAGCAGCTTCAGATGCCGGCGTGTTGGGAGGAGAGGCGAGGTCCATCGATCCTGAAGTCGCAGGACGAGTATTGAGAAAGATCGATCTGTTCTTGATGCCTGCGATGGTCATCGGTTAGTCTGAGAGATCGGTTCAAGCATGTTTAGTATCTCTAATCTGGGTTCGCAGGGTATGGCTTGGTGTATTATGACAAGGCAAGTATCAGTTGACTATGAAGGCATCCTTGACTTACACATCGGAAGGCAATCCTAGGAAGTGCGGTCTTGTTCGGCATGACTTCTGACTTGCAGCTATCCATCGTGGACGCATCCACCGATCCGCCTACGGTGAACACATCAAGACTCAGCTGGGCCACGTCCATCTTCTATTTTGGCCAGCTGATCGGATCCTATCCTATGACCTACCTGCTGCAACTCTTCAACACGCGGTACATCCTTGGCCCGGTCGTCATGTTTTGGGCGGTGATCTGTGCCGCTACCGCTGGTGTCACTTCGTGGCAGGGGCTCCTCGTTCAGCGGTTCTTTTTAGGTATAAAAGGCCATTTGCGCTGCCTTGTTTAAGCTAACAATAATCAGGCTTCACAGAGTCAATCGTCCCAACCGCTTTCATGGTCACAGTGAGCGGATACTACACGCAATCAGAGCAGGCCCTCCGTCAGAGCTGGTGGTTCTCAGGCACTGGTTGGTTCACCATCATCGGAGGCGCCCTCAACTACGGCTTTGCTCAGATCAGCGGCGGAGCGCTCAAGTCCTGGCAGTACATCTATGTTCTTGCCGGTGGCTTGACGTTTCTCTTTGGACTCTGGTGCTTTGCCCTTCCTAACTCGGCCGTCAATGCGTGGTTCCTAACCCCGGAGGAACGCATCGTGGCTGTTGAGCGGCTGCGATCTGGCCATACTGGTGTCAAGAGCAATGAGGTCAAGTTGTATCAGGCCAAGGAAGCTCTGCTCGATCCCAAAGTCTGGCTTGTGGCACTGATGATGGCCTCCGCGTGAGTGCATTTGTCCGGTTTTGAGTAGTTGCTAATATTTGTCAGATATACTGTCAACGGTGCAGTATCTGGATTCGGTCCTCTCATCGTTTCAACCTTTGGCTATTCTGCCTTGCAGAGCATCCTCTTCCAGTTTCCACTTGGCGCCATCTGCGCTGTTGGCATCCCCTTTACCGGCTGGCTCTGCTCGCGTTATCGAAACATCCGTATTCCTACGCTGCTTCTCTGCTGCTTGCCTGTGATTGCAGGGTTTGTGACCATCTGGAAATCAGAATGGGGACATCGTCCTGCGGCCCCTGTCGTGGGCTACTCCATCATTGGTTTCTTCGGGCCAGTTGTCAGCTTGACGGTTACCCTTGGAGCAGCAAATGTCGCGGGCGAGACGAAGAAGAGCTTCATGGCTTCGACCGTCTTTATCGCCTATTGCGTGGGTAACATCATTGGGCCACAGATGGTGCGCAGCGAGAGCAAGAGCCAGCACTACCCGGAACTGTGGACGGGGTTAATTATCTGGTATAAATGTCCTTGGCATTGTTACCAAGTCCGTAAGCCATGCTAACTGTGTCCAAGCTATGTTATTACCATTCTGGCTGCTTCTGCGCTGTACTTTTTACTTCATCGGGAGAATGCCAAGCGCCGGGAGTTGGCTCTGGATAAGGCCGAGGGTGATAGAGTGGCTTTCCAGGGCTTGACGGACAAGGAGAACAAGTATTTCAGATATGCTCTGTAATGTCCTCGGTAGCGACGTTGGGTGCTACAAGACTAGAAAATACTACAGGGCTATGCACCACAAAGATAGATACTTGTTCGACTCAATCAAGTCTTGTTGAATTTAAACATCTACTATCTACAACCATTATAGCTAGCAATGGCCAGACATCCAAATACAATAATCTCAATATCTTACAGTCCACTGGAAGATGATTAATTCATTCTCCCATGGTAAATATTCTTCCGCTCCTGAATCCTTCCGGCTTACGACTGGGCCGCCAAGTATGATGCCATACCCCCAACTCTCCACATCAGCAACATCCCGAAACACCAGATCCATCGGCCCCATGAGCGGTACCTAAAGCTAACCGGACTTGGAAAATGGTCCGGCTTCGATTTGCCGGTCATGCGTGCCCCATCGGAGTGCCTCGGCCTTTTGAAGTCGGACCTTCCACTGCGAGTCAAGTTTCGTCTTCTCCCAACTAAGGCAGGTCGACTCTCCTCATGACAATCACTAACAAAATTGCGCGGCGAGTGGCCGTTATCGGGGCAGGGCCAGCTGGAGCCATCACCACTGATGCCTTGGTGAAAGAACAAGCCTTCGATACGATACGTGTCTTCGATAGACGTCACGTTGCGGGAGGCACCTGGTTAGTTGATCCGCTTGATGCCCTCACAACGTCTTCTTATTACTAACCACCGTGTCGTGTGCGAATAGGGTTCTGACTCGAGATAATGAAACCCGACCAACTATTCCATCGCTACGGGCTCTCCTGGACAACAGAGCCGACCAGCCAGTGGCCGTGCCCTCAACTTTCCCATGTGAAACCCCAAAGACAGCAGAAATCAACTCCCAACAGCTTCGTTATCACGATTCTGCAGCCCATGAATATCTGCACAGCAACTTGCCGCCTGATATAATGGCTTTTACCCAAGAACCAATCCCAGAGGTTCTGACTGAGCGTGTACTACCGCAATACGGACCGAATCCCGCATTTCGGCATCGAGAAGTCATTCGCCAATGGGTTGAGAATATTTTTACAAAGAACAGGAACGATCGCTTGGTCGAGTTCAACACGTCGGTCGAACTGGCTGAAAAGTCGGGGGATGAATGGGTCTTGACACTTCGAAAGGATGTGCCTGGGGAGTCTACCAACTATTGGTGGCAAGAAAGGTTTGATGCCTTGATTGTGGCCTCGGGGCACTATCACCTACCGTACATCCCAGATATTCCTGGCTTGGCTGAGTACGACGAGAGGTTCCCTGGCAGGATCAAACACACGAAGCACTTTGATACCGCCAAAGAGTTTGAGGGCAAAGTATGTTTTTCCATATATGGCCGGTATTCGAGCAAACAAATAAGTTCCTAACCAAACTTCCAGCGCGTGATCATCGTCGGGGGATCCGTATCTGCCTTTGATGCTCTGCACGATGTTCGCCAGACAGCCAGGCTTCCTGTCATCTCATCTCTGCGTGAACCCTCAGCCATCTTTGGCTGGGCCGCTTTTCAGCACCCAGATATCGACAATCGCTCATCTATTTCATCCTTCGATCCAGATACTGGGAGGATCACGTTTCATGACGGCACCTCGGTTGATGACATTGATGCGGTCCTATTTGCCACAGGCTTTGAATTCAGCTTTCCGTTTCTGCCTCACGTCAAACAGGTGAACCGGCGAATCCCGGGATTGTATCAGCATGTCTTTAAGTCGAGCGATCCAAGCCTGGCATTTATTGGCATGGTACGTAATATCCCCGTGTTCTCTATGCAGTGTCGCCGGCTATTCACTAACAGATGATAGGTAACCGGAGGCTTTGGTCTACGCATCTTTGAGTGGCAGGCTGTGGCTGCAGCAAGGTACCTATCCGGACGTGCTACACTTCCATCAAGAAAGGAAATGGACGATTGGGAACAGAGAAGAGTCTCTGAAAAGGGGGATGGAACCCCGTTTTGGGTCCTCCTACCGGACTTTGAAAATCACTTCGAAGCTCTGAGGGCAATTGCGGGCGATCCAGCGCCAGGGTCGACTGGAAGAGTATTGCCCAAGTACGATGAAAAATGGGGCGAGACTTTCTGGCAGCTCATCAATGACAGAATAGCCTGGTGGAAGCAAGAAGCGGCAAGAGCCGAGACAAGAAGGGAGGATAACCCAAGTCCTATAATTAGAGGACAAGACTAAACAATATATCTTGGTTTCGGTTAGATAACTATTCAATCTGGACCTGCATGAAAATAGCCAGGATATGGAAGTTGAGCCGGAAATCGAATAGACAGGTCTCCCAAACCCGTACCTTAAGCGAAGAGGCAATACAGCAGTGGCTCTCAGGTTGCATATGACATGCAAGATCTCGACCACAAGCATTAACTCCATCCAAAGGTGATAACTAGTCGCCGATAACGGCCGCTTGAGAGTCATCTCGGGAATGACGCCAGCCAAGCAGTAAAAGGTGTGCTCGAATTTGTAAGCAAGAAAGCTATTCAACAATAAAATGCCCGTTACTATTAGTGAGTGAGTGGAATCAGCAACACTCTCTATCTCAGATTCTACACTCAAATTGACCTTCACGGATATCAGAATGACCAAGCGGCCAGTCATCGAATACTACTTCTCCTTTATTTCATTATGGTCCTACATCGGTAGCAGGCGCCTCCAAGCTCTCGCCCAACAGCACGATGCCGAAATCATCTACAAGCCCATCGACCTCCTGCGCATCTTCTCCATCTCGGGCGGCCTCCCCGTCAAGCAGCGCTCCGTTCAGAGGCAGGCCTACCGTCTGGTCGAGATGGAGAGGTGGACCAAACTGCGCGGCCTGCCCATCGTGCAACATCCGAAATTCTATCCTGCCGACCCGTCACTTGCGCACAGAGTTCTCCTCGCAGCCGTAGAGGAGTTGGGCTATCGCGATGCGGCAGTTCAGGAGTTTGCGCGTCGTGGCCTGGAGACCGTCTGGGCGAACGAGTCTGACATTGCAGATCCGGCCACGATCATCGAGGTTGCAAATGCGTCCGGGCTGGAGGGCGTTCGCTTGCTGGAGAGGGCAAAGAAGGAGGACAAGCTGGCAGAACGTGAGGAATCATTGACGGAAGAGGCGGTGTCAAGGAGACTTTTTGGTGCGCCCTTTTACTTCTACCAGGGTGAGCCATTTTGGGGACAAGACCGGCTGGAGATGTTGGATGAGGTGATCAAAAGTGGTCGAGAGCCAATTCCGGTGCCGACTGAAGGCATTTTTGAGAACTAAGTTATGCCTTTGCGGTAATGAATTTGAATTATCGTTCTTCGACAGCGCTCTACTTGACACCGCTCAAGCGATTTACTTCTGGGATTTACTTCCCAAGATCCTACAGGACTACTCCTCAGCGCTAATGTATAATCCCACGCGAATAGGGGAAGATGGCTAGCGCTGAGCAGGACGGGTGGGCGTCAGAATGGAGTTGGCAATTTGGATAGTGCGCGTTGGAGTGACACGTGCGAAGTCACGTGTGTACCCTAGACCAAATGCCATGAATGGTACTGAGGAAGTTCATTTTCATAGAAACATGCGCGCCGCCTTTCGCAGTTGGCAGGGCAAATCCCTACCATTGATCATCCTTATGCGAGTTCGCATAATCACTGAACCCACCCCCCGATAACAAGACATGGGAAGACATGCACCGAGCCGGCCGCTTCCATCTCGACGCATGAATAGTCACCTCGGGCATTTTCAGAATCTTATCTCGGGTAGTAGCATCCTTAACAAACATATCTCCAAGGCAATACTTAGTCCGGTGAGGGGTAATCAGGCATCGTTGCAGCATTTGCACTTTGACCTGTCACATAAAAGATGATATTAGCCAATAAAGTAGGCTGGCCAAGGAGTCGAGGCTTCAGCTGAAAGCCCGTCAGCCGCCCTGAAATTTTTGTCACAGTTAATGCGAGGGGAGCAAGAAAATGAAGCAATCGCCCCAGCCTGACACTCGACCGCCTATGCTCCCTCGTCGGTCGCGATGACGAGCGTTGCTCGTTAAGACGTTCGTCGAGACGTCTTAGCACACTCTCCGCTGTTTCTTGGCTTTCAAACGGGCCGTTAGTTGAAGCTGCTATAGGTAGAGTCGTTCCGGGGGGGTTGCCAATGTCAGAATACATGTCTCTCCTGGAAAGACAAAGGCCTATCATGGGGTGTGAGTATGCAGAAGACCCCAACAAGTGATCGGAGGAACCCCCGATTCCGACGGTCTAGAGGCAGACCATCCACACCTCGCTGGACGACAACAATAGTCAACCCCTCTTTTTCTTCCGTCAGTAAGCGGCTACCTTCTGTCAGAAGGTTGGTGCTTTGTAGAGGTCTACTCCTAATGCGACAATGCGTAAGGATGGGCTTGGGCGATGTCTACCACCCAACGCCCTCCAGATGAATTTTTCTCTCAGCGTGGTAACCACATTCCGGTGCCGAGACATGGTTATTCCGGTACCAGAGCTCTAAAATGTTGCTGACAAGGCCATAGGCTCTTTTAGTCGCCTCTCAACACGCATTCAGCAGAGCTGCTCATCTCGCCACCACTGCTCCCACTCATATTACTGCATCAAAGAGGTAGATGAGCAATCTTTGTTTTTGGTAAGTACGTGATATATATAGTAGGAAAGCCGAGTTTAGTAACTCACAAGTCCAGCCTTGGGGCAATCTCCCCATGGCCAACGCCGATGCGTTGAATTTCCAACAAGAGGCGCTGGAAGCCATAACAAACTGACTTTGCACCATATCCCGAGTATTGGATGTCTGACAACAGCCGGTTGATAGGTGCTCAACAAGATTGGAAAAGAGGAATGAGTGTAAGGTGAAGCCCCGTGCTTCCGCCTCTGGGGCATGCATACTCGGCTGACGGCTGCCCTCCCCCTTGCACAAACCTGAATGCAGTCTTGTCCAGCTTCTCTCGGCGATACCTCGTGCCCCAGGATCAAGTCCCGGCAATCAACAACTTCGCTCTCGCTTTCTGTCCTCCACAGACTCGATAAAGCGATTGTAAGCCTTTTGATCCTCGCCTTCGTGGAATGCAACAAGATTCATGTCCACATCCTCTACCGCATACCCATACTTGTCATCCAAGTAGGTGTACGTAAAAGCTCGGAGCTCCGGGTTGGCCACCAGTTGTTCATAGGCGGCTGCAGACTCGGCCGTGGGAGTCGGGTTCTCAATCTCCCAGTAGTTGAACTCCTGATAACGACGCATCTCTGCATGAACGGGGCTCGCTTCAAAGTGCCAGACAGAGTGCCCGTATTCAACGAGATAGGCGAAGAACCCTGCCCAGGATATCCCAGGGGGGTCGCCTGCTGACCGCCTGCACACGGCGGAAGGACTGAGGAGGGTGAGAGACAAGGGCCTCTCGCCACGAGATTGCAAGAACCGCACGAGTTCAAAATCGATGACCATGTTGGCCAGCTCGAGCTCCTGGAGTTGCGGCATGGCATCTGTGCCAAAGGGTAGGGGGGCTCGGCCCCGACCGTGGTGGCCGATTTGGCCGTTTTCAGAGGCGTGAAACTTGACGGATTTGACCGAGACAAGATGGTCAAAGATGTAATAGTCCAGTCTGCTAAGGAAGTCGTTGTAATTGGCCTGGATGCTGCTTCGCCACATGGCAACCTCCTCCCCAAGGATGGAGAGTTCAAAGTGTTCAATGCGCCCAAGAAAGGAGCGCCACTCCTCTGTGAGCACGAACGAGGGGATGTAAGGGGGAAGACTGCCGATCGAGACCGTTCTTGTCGCCGTGTTCTTCATCAGAGCTCCCAGGGTCATTTCCGTGATGTGGTTGAGAGTTACTGCCACGACGTCTTGGTAGGGCTCGGGATCCAAGAAGTAAGCCCCCTCGTGGCCTTCAAGGACAGGGGGGAATGCGACATTGACACTCTTGAGGCTGGGTAGGAGATCTTTTCCGGCTGCTAGAATAGCTGAGGAGCTGGAAAGCAACTCTTCATGGTCTTCATCGTCGTCTTCTTCGTATTCCTGTTCCTGGGCTGCCCGATGGAACGCATCGAAACAGTAGCATTCTGAAGACCCGCATATCGGGGGAACAATGTAAAACGTGATATTCGCGACATACTGGCCGTACCTCTGGACAGCCAAGTATGCCGAGTCGGCGATGCGGGTGTTGTTGGAGAAGCAGACGGTCTCGAAGACGCGCGGTGCCGTGAACTTCCGAAAGAACTGGCACGTGCTGCTTAGCTGCGCCTGATCGGGCAGCTCGAGGAGCTCCACGATAGGCCAGAGCAATTCCGGCGGCAGGGTGGTGAGGGTTACCATGGTTGACAGCGAAGGTCTGTCGATTGCCGTGTCGTGATTGAGGTGAGAAATATTCATGCCTGACGTACCCCGCGCAGACTTATGAGGCTGCTGCCTCACAGCCTTGTCTCGGGTCTGTGTAACAGGAACAGCTGTCAGCATGTATTCTATCCTGAGGTTTAAGGTTTCAACAACCGCCAAATTATCACGATGCCATCGCAACAAAACTGTGAGGAAACCTATTCAGAACAGAGGGGAACCTGCGATGCTGCAGCCACTTGCCCTTTGAAAATATATTCAGGGATTATCACTCCTCTTGTCCTTGGCGGCTGCGTTTAAATTCGTCATCATACTCACAGGAGAAGAGAAATGTAGAATTGGCTCCCTACAGAGATGGAGAGCTTTTCCTTGTTGGGCGCCTTTAATACATGGAGCTTTCCTTCATCCTTTGATTATATCAGACTCGAACCTGAATCCGATATGATAGAGGATGGTGGAATCTTTAGAATGTCGTCTAAAATGCACGCCCACTATCTAAATAATCTCGAGAGGCTCCGATAACTTGTACGAACTATCGACTTCCGACCTAAAACGAGTAATGGCAGTAGACGGATTGAGAGGCAATCAAGATATGGGCTCTCTATAACGGCTGAACCTGGTCGACGCCACCGCCGACCGTGAACCCCATGCTTCTGTAGCAGCTCAGATATACACTGGTAGAAGCAGTAGTCTTTATTATGGTCTTTCTTCCTAATCGTGTGGTAAAGACACATGTATCAGTTTAGTAGCAGAAAACGCAATTCCCCGATGATGCAACGCTCTGAGAGACGCACCTCCTGACGCCTGGGCTGCAGATTGAGGCTCGTCCACTCCAACCAGGTCATGAACTCTCCTCGACTGCCAAAGTCGTCTTTCTCGGTGTATTATTCCCGCTCCTCCTGTCTAAGGATTTGGGGGTCTGAAAAGATCACATAAGTTTCGGCATGGCTCCACCACAGGCTCACAGCCTAGCCCATATGTCGCGAGGTACTGAACCTTCGCACAGGTCACATTCAGGCGAACCATAAAATCCTATAAGCCATCTAAGTAAGATATTCACCGCGAACTGTCTTTGCTCGAAGAGCGGGCGATCGTAGCCGCCTAAGACTGTAGATTGAATAGCCCCAAGGAATACCTTCATGTCGTTTAAATCTTCCCAAGCCGCGAGAAAGACTCGAATAACAAACTTGGCTGGCTTTTCAGATGGACCAAGAAGGAGGCCGAAATGGTGGCGAGACGAGGACAATTTGAGGTGCGTCTAGCTGCTGTTCCTTGGTAGGATCAATCGCAGACGGGAATCAATCGCAGTAGATTCACACGCCAGAGCCTCTATTGATGTGATTGAGCCTCGTAGAATCTTTAAAGCCAACTTGCGCAGCAGAGTAGCATCCACTCGCGGGATGGTCTGGCCTCGGACTGTTGAACTGAATGGGTATGTTGACAGGACACATTTGACTCTTCAAAGGCCATTAATATTCCATACCTAACCGTTGGCTCATTTTCGATTTCACGCCCTCTGCTTGTCCGAGATGCCTGGATAAAGACTTGAGAATTTACACTGCCGCAATATCGAAGAAGCCAAGGAACATTTACTCGACAAGCTCACCACCACTGGCATTCACCACTGTCACCATCGGAATAGGCCAGTATCGGTACAGCAAGGGCCCAATCGATCGTAATCACAGCTGTGACCGTCCTAAACGAATCTGTCACTCAGGGTGAGAGGGCAGTGTCCAGGGAATCCTGCTTAGCTTTGCTCGGTGCACAACATGCCCTGGTCCCTGAGCTTTTACACCGTCTCCAAGTCATGCTGTTAATATGACCATCCACTTTGCATCAACTGGTATCTTCTAACGGAATTTGGATCTTATCGATCCTCGTTGTGGATCTGAGACAGGGGAGGGTATCTCACGTACCCAAGAGATAATGGCGAAGTACCTGTATCAAGCCCAGAGTCTTGTACAACTCACCGCCAAAGCATGCTCCCGGAGGCTTCGAGACTGGTGCATCATAGCAATCGGCTACCCCGGGAATCTTGTGTCAAGAGCCTGGGCGTAAGACCCGAGTTATCGACCCCTCAGCCCGTAGAAACGCCACAAACCCAAGACAGCCTGTGACAGTGAAACCATCGCGAACAGGTTGCGTGCTGTGGATTCCGGATTCTTCCACTCTGTGATACCACACCGACTCTCTAGATAAGACACCATTTTTGTGGGGTTCATCGGAGACTAGCAGGCCGACAAGCTCGGATGATGATGACATTTTCATCTGGTAAAACCTCGGCTTTGACGTTTTCTAGCTTGGAACATGAAAATTTCGGCCGATTTTTCACTGGCCCTGGCCATAAGGGTCCCGGCCTCCGGGGTCCCATTTGCGCCCAAGATCCCTCGGGAGATAAGTTCGAAATGACGACCTGGCCTGCGTCCTGAGCCATGTCAAGAGCATACATCGACTTGGGTCATTTAACCGGGCCCAATGATACCACCTCTTTGCCCACATCCTTCTTCCATCATCGAGATCAGTCATGTCTTGTCCATCGAAACGATCCTGTGGTGGCTGCTCCGGCAGCTGCAACGACAGCAACGGCAGCAACGGTAGCAACGGTCACCGGCCCCAGCCCCTCGACATTGAGGATTGCATCAAGGAGCTAAACGCCCTTCGACGCCGCAACCAAGAGCTAGAGACCCGTCTCCAGGTCTCAGCAGCAAACGGCCACGACAAGCCAGCCCCCGTCCGCAAGCCAGGCCGGACCCTCCGGTCATCGGCCTGGTTCGACTGCCGGAACGACCCCGGCATGACGGCCCTCTACATGGAGCGCTACCTCAACTACGGCATCACCCGCGAGGAGCTCATGGGCGGCAAGCCGATGATCGGGATCGCCCAATCGGGATCCGACATCGCGCCTTGCAACCGCCATCACGTCGAGCTGGCCAAGCGGGTCCGCGAGGGCATCCGCACCGCCGGCGGCATCCCCTTCGAGTTCCCGATGCACCCGATCCAGGAGTCGTCGAGGCGCCCGACGGCTTCGCTGGACCGCAACCTCGCGTACCTGAGCCTGGTGGAGGTCCTGACGGGCTACTTCTTCGACGGCGTCGTTCTCCTGACGGGGTGCGACAAGACGACGCCGGCTTGCTTGATGGCTGCGGCGACCGTGGTGGGTGGCTTGTCTCTATCCGATTGGCTGGGTATCCTGGTTTGCTGATGCATATTGGAGCAGAACATCCCGGCCATCTGCCTTAATGTCGGGCCCATGCTGAACGGCTATTCTGATGGCGTTTTAACCGGATCCGGCTCTGTCATCTGGAAGGGGAGAGAGATGTATGCGACGGGCGAGATTGACGAGCACGAGTTTCTTGACTATGTCTCGACAGGGTGAGTGCAACACACTCTGTAGACGAGCACCATTGTTGACTCCCAACAGAACTCCCTCCGTCGGCCACTGCAACACCATGGGGACGGCCTCCACTATGAACGCCCTCGCAGAAGCCCTGGGTATGGCCCTCCCAGGCTCAGCCGCTATCCCTGCCGCATACCGCCAAAGAGCCCAGTGCGCCTACGAGACCGGCAAACAGATCGTCGAAATGGTCGAGTCCGACCGCAAGCCGAGCGATCTCATGACGCGCGAAGCCTTTGAGAACGCGATCGTCGCGAATGCTGCCTTTGGCGGCAGCACAAATGCACCCATCCACATCAACGCCATCGCCCAGCACATGGGCGTCCAAATCTCGATGGATGACTGGGACCTGTTAGGTTCCAGGATCCCCCTCCTATTAAACATGCAGCCCTCGGGTGAGTTCCTCGGGGAGGAATACTACCGTGCCGGAGGTCTCCCGGCTATCATGGCGGAGCTTCTGGACGAGGGCAAAATTCACGGATATGTCATGACCTGCAATGGGAGGACGCTGGAGGAGAATGTCCGGGGCAGGCATACATGGGATCGCCGCGTCATTCGGCCGTACAGTGATCCCCTAATCGAGGATGCCGGCTTTATCCACTTAAAGGGCAACCTGTTTGACTCTGCGATTATGAAGACGTGTGTCATCTCTCCAGCCTTCAGAAAACGCTTCCTGTCAAACCCGGACGATCTGGATGCCTTTGAGGGCCCCGTGGTGGTGTTTGACGGCCCCGAGGACTACAATAGCCGCTTGGAGCACTTGCCATACATTGATGACAAGACCATCCTCATCATGCGTGGTGTTGGCCCATTGGGATACCCCGGGGCAGCAGAAGTGGTCAACATGCATCCCCCAAGCAGGTTGCTCAAGCAAGGCGTCGACGCGCTGTTTTGCATCGGTGACGGACGACAATCCGGGACATCGGGATGCCCTTCTATTCTTAATGCCAGCCCCGAAGCCGCGGCGGGCGGGAATCTCTCCCTGCTCAGGGACGGAGACAAGATCCGCATCGACCTTCGGAAGCGCCGTGTTGATATGCTTCTCAGCAGCGGCGAGCTCCAGCATCGAAGGCTGGAGGCCGATCAACGGGGAAATGCGCCTCTAATCAGCCGTACACCGTGGCAGGAGATTTTCCGCCAAGAGACGGACCAGTTGATGAATGGGATGGTGCTGCGAAAGGCTGTCAAGTATCAACGCTTGGCTCAGCAGAGCCATCCGAGGCACAATCATTGATGTACTTTTTCTTGGAACTTTGCAATAGAACTTTGGATAGAATGGGTAGAGGATATTGGGCGGATTTTTGAAAAAAAATTGTCTTTGGTATTGGGTATTAAAGATGGGCACCTCGACTCTAAAAATGCGAATGGTCTTGAATCATACAAGGCACCCAGGTTGATTTGAATCCGATCGATAGATAGGTGAATGTCAGTCTAATCACGAAGTTTACAGAGTTAACGCCAAGCATGGTAAGTATAGGAGGATAGACTGTCAGACCAGTTCAAGATGCTCCCTCGGATCCAGATTACGAATCATCTGACCTTGGAGACAGCAAAGTCCCTTCAAAGATGAAGTGCTGTATCTTATTCGTAGGGGTTCCAAGAAAGTGGTGCAAGAGGATGAGATGAACGTCCCTTTATCCCGAGAAGCTCGTGGTTCCTCCCAGGGTAAAGCTCTGCACGATAAAGTTCATTGTCATGGACAGGGATAGCTACTGACCATTCTGGCCCAGAACGCTCAAGTTGTGAATACCTTCTCTTCCCGACTTGGTCTTCAGCAGGCGATTGAGGCGGCGGAGTGACAAAGCACAAGCCGGTACGGTTGAAGGGGATTACTCTGGAGTTCCAACCAATGTCTTGAGAATTCTACATGTTCCATTCAGGGTGAATCGTAGGACGTCCATGTCCCTTTAGCTCTTTAAGGAGGTTCCGCGCCAATAAGGGCTGCTGAAGATTCCGGGGGGTAGGGAAACCCACCTTGAGGCAACTCGCGGTTGGGTCGGGGGAAACAAATCAGAGCTCAATGTTTCAGGTGCCAGTCGGAGCGGCATTAGTATTGAGCATGACGACTCATCGTTGATGTTATTGATGACGCACATGTTTTAGGCCCTTTGTGCACTTCCGCCACGACCAAACAGTGTAGGTTCATATTCACAGTTGCCGAGAAGCCGGTCGAGGCTGGCTTCTCCTGACGGCGAGGTCTGCGGAGTTGCACCCAGGGTGGGCCACCGGCCCGAAACATGTGGTCAAGCTAGGATGAATCATGGAGAAGCAGCCGAATACCGAGAAACGAAACCATTTCAGAAGGGACTTCTTTAGAACTTCAAGGCGCGGATGATCTGCGCGGCACCCGCTCATCTCCTTTAGCTACCACGCAAGCAACAACGTATTAGAGGATTGAGCAGTGCAAAAATGCTGCCGCCACCCCCTAAGTTATATCCGTTCCACAAGTCCGAACCATTGGGTCTGCTGTCAGTCTTTGTCATCCATGCTGTATATCGAGCCGAGAGACATCCCTCAATGTCTACCACCAAACAACAAAGCAAAAGAACCCACGAAGTCACGGGGAACTCTGTATGAATCCGGCCCCTGAAGCTAGTGATTGACCGCATCAAATGTTCGACATGCATCGGCTGGTGTCCAGACACCCACATCCAGACCAACGACGACGGGTAGAGGACACTCTGCGACATGTAGCCGCGCGTGTCGAAGAAACCTTCTCATCTACGGATCGAAGGAGTCGTGAGTTGTTTCCTGAGGGGCGGTTCTTACCACATGGAGCCTAGCGAAATCTGGGGGCTTACGCGTCTTCAAGTTTCCGCGGACGCCGGCCTGTACAAACAGATACGTCGACTGAGGCTGTGCGGCTCCTTTAAAGTGGCTGTCCTAGTGAGGAAGCTAGCGGCTGTTGATCCATCAATATTGACTTTGGAAGGGTGAAGGATGAGGGCATTTGGGTGACAAAGACGCTGGAGGATGCCAAGAATCGAGCACTTCTTTCGCCATACAGAGTGCTCATTATGGTATCCCGAGATTGTGAGTCCGTAGAGGACCCAGCCGGACTTCCGCAGCACGTGATAAGATGAAAAAGCGCAATGCCGTTGGGTGCCCAGTCTGTTGCATGTCAAGGTCACATGGGCCATGAATCTTCTCCATATACAGCATCCTCTATCAGATACCCAGCACTTGCTACAGCCGCTCGAGCAAATTTTATAGCGATAGAGATCGAGTAGAGATGAAATAATCCGACAACAGAAAGAGGTCGGATAAAATGCCGCAAGGTTTCCCTCGTTGGCGGGCGGCCTGCCAGACGAGCCAATGATACAGACGTTGGTGCTGTCAACTTCGTGTTCGCTAAATTCAAAACTCGCGACCGACCGTATGATTACGTCTGCATCCAACGCACGCGAGGTCAAGACCAACGCCCGACAGATCAATCCCCCTTCCCCCTTGATACCGCCGTGTCAAAACAGCCACAACTGGGCCCGAAGCCCATGTACGAGCACCCGTTGGCCGTGTGCCATGCGGGCGAACCAGAGCGGGCCGTCCTCCAGATTCTGAACGCGAATTACGACCTCACCAATCAGTGCCACCTCGCAGGAATAAATTGACATCCGCTGCAGGGGTTGTTGGTTGAATACGAGGTCCTTGTTCGCGCTCCTGGCCACTACCAGCGTCTCGGTTATTCGTGCCGGATTTGCCCATGCGGGTCCGTTTTGATGACATTATCGTATAGAGCCTACGGGCTGTGGAGTCTCGTCGCTGGTGTGTGCCTCGCCGAGACTCCTTGATTGGACAGGGGTTACCAACCGCGGTTGGTTGAGCCGCAGGTGTTACGATCCTTGCCATCCTTGCTCTGTACGATGGGTCGACTAGCAGGGCAGAAGTCGAAACGGGAAGTCTCCGCACGAGGTCGGCTAGATCGGAGGGCCGTGTTTGATAAAGAACTAGCAGGGTTGGCAAAAGCTTGGCCAGGAGCCAAGTAGGCCAAGAACAAAGTTTAGAAAGGGCTGTCCAACTCCCCGTTCTCTGTTTCCTTGGGAGGCGTCGCCTCTTAGTTACAACTCGCATCCGCACCCGATGTGACAATGCGCTCCAACAACAGCCTGATGCGTATATTGGTAGCGCTGGCCGCCATCACCACCTGCGCCTTCATCCTGTTCACAGTCTTCCGTGTCGATATTTCCGATGGCCTTTCCCTACCGCCGCCGCACGAGCATCCATTCTCGCATCCTCCCGCTGAACACGATGACCATCACATCCTTGACCACGTCGACGACGACGATGATAACGACGACTATGATCGTCGTGACAGCACCGACTATCGGGTCCTCCTGAGTAGTCGGAACAGCATGGGCTTTTACAACAAAGTCGACTTTCGCAAGACGGGTTATCAGATCATGAACCCGACCCTGCTCGAACTACCCCGGGACAGCGCCCACAGCCATGACTTTCTCATCATCGCCAGGGCACTCCACGTCGACAAGACGATCAACGGGACACAGTACCGGCTGGCTCGACAGGTTGCAGCGTTCGCCAATGTGACGTACAACAAGCTCGGGCGGCCGGTGCTCAAGTCGGGCAACAAGTGGTCAAAGCTGCTGCTGGAGGATTTTACCAAGGCTGCAGGGCCTCAACATCACTGCAAGAAGCAGCCGCTCATGGATCGGTACATAGGACCCGAAGACATGAAGCTGTTCTGGACCCGGGGTGGCGAACCCCTCCTCATCTTCACTCACCAGGTCAACGACGAGAACCTCTGCCAGGGTCAGTTTCTGGTCGACGTGCGCGCAGCCGTGCCCGAGCTGGGGAGAGTCCTCGGGGACCACTATTCAAAACAGCTACCGCCGATCCGGTTCCACAAACCCGTCGGGTTGCGCCGACAAGCACCCCCGGGCAAAGAGTCGCACCCGAGGTATCAGCGCGAGAAGAACTGGGCGCCTGCTCAGTCGCCACTCGGAGACGAAGACGAACTCCTGTTCATGGTAGAGCCCGGTCAACTATTCCGCTGGACAGACGAAGACAGTCCCGTCGAAGAGGTTGTGAGTGGAGAATCATCCGTCGAGGAACCCTACCCACCCAACGTAGACCCCAGGGAAACGTGGCACAGCGGCAAGATGAAGACGTGCATGCACGACGTGATGCTCACCGACAGCCACGTCCACCAGTCGACACCTATGCTCAGCCTGACGCTCTGCAACCGAGGGGCGTGCGAACCCAACGATCAGAACACTGTCATGTTGGGCATGGTGCAACGCCGACACGATCCACCCGGTGCGCCGTTCTTATGGTACGACCGTCGCATCGCTGTCTACTCCGCCGCCGCGCCTTACAATATGCTGAGCGTTAGCAAGAGGCTGACGTACCACGGCGAGGTGGACGGCAAGTACGTCTGGACGGGGAGCATGGTGTACTTTGGGAACCAGGCGCGGTTTCCGCCTTCAAACCCTGGGTTCCTGGATGATGAGATTTGGCTGAGCTTTGGAATCAAGGATTCTGCTGCGGGGTGGATAGATATCGAGGCGAGGGAACTCGTCAAAGATCATTACCTATGTGAGGGGGCGTCTCAGGGATATAGACATTATAGACAGGGCATCAATGGGTAATGGGCCCAAATCTGGCGAACTGGTTCTTTGTGCTTGAGGTTATCTGGAGGAGGAGTGTATGTATGGATATCTGTATACGTAATAGATCGGCCACATCAGCGAAACGAGCGTAAAGGGAGTTTGTTCACACGGTCCTGCCCGAGATCTGGCTTTGACTCTCGAGCCAAGCCTTCACAACGAGAGGTTACATCTTGGGTGTAAAGGGAGAAGGGGTTTGCCAAGGAGGAGGATTTCCATATCTCAGAGTCTCAACGACTTAGGACAGAGTTCATGAATGACTCCAGGTAGTTCATATCGCCAAAACGCACCCTACACACGTTCACCGTAAATGGAGGACGAAGGAAGCTTCTGTTTAATTCTAGGAAGGAATAATAAGGCCACTCCGACTACAATGACCATACAGTACCACACATTAATCTGCTTTCGATGAACATCCCTTAGTCTTCATCAGCCATAATACTTCTCAGTATGTGTCTACCTTCCTCCCGATCTTCGTCCTTGTTGATATGCAGCCCATGAGCCAGAAGAAACTTGAACTCTCCACCCCAATTCTTCCTAAGCCACTGTTTCTCAGCCTTGCTCAACACCGGCCCATTTCCCTGAAACTCTTCAAATCTTTGCTTCTCTTCATCAGGCCATCGAGATTGGATCAAGTAGATCGCGTCCGGCCTTAACGGGTCCGGGCCGAACCGAGTCCCAGGCGGAGGCCCGCTGAGGTCGAGCTGAAGTATGCCTTTGCCTTTCGGCCACACAATACGCGAGACACGGCCATGATCGTTTGACAAGGTACCCCCGCCGGGCAAGGTGTCGGTGGACATATCTAGATTCGTCGCGCCAAGCGCAAAGATGTTGCAAACGGCATCGGGCGCGTGGAGGACATTCTTCAAGACCAAGTGCGCGTCGCGGCGCCTCGAGGCTCTGATGGGGATGACGACAGTCCCGATGCCGATCACCTCAGTGCGGGTTCCCCAGCATGAAGTATATGTCGGGAAGGCGACGTAGTCGTCGCAGAACCATGATCGATCTTTGGCAACGCTGCGACTGTGGTGAGTGGAGGGGCGTCGGTGAATGCGTCAAGATTGGGCGTACTGAGCATTGGAGTTGTTGTGGGCAGCCCAGACGGGACAAACCACGTCCCGACGGTCTGCGGCATCAAACGGCTTAGGGTTTCGTGGAGCATTGCGATCAGATGGCGAGGTCAAAATGTGCACAACATGGAAAAGAGACAGATGAATATTTAGGGGGATCTCGCCGCACAAAGGTGGGTATTAGAATCCCCAAGGACCCAGGTCTCGAATTCGGGCTTGACGGGGGCTTGGTGGGGGTTGTTCGCAGGCTGATCAAGTTAGCATGTAGATTCCCACTATTCCAACCGCAAAGCAGAACAAGGTGTGAGGGCAAGAGATAACATTGATTGGTGCTGCTGATCCGGGTCTCAAACGAGGGATCAACCCGGACCTTTTATACTGTATCCTTCCTCTACGGCGTACATACAAATTTGGCTGTGAGAAGCATCCGGCGCTTAGACGGTTCCGGGGGAGAGTGTTGGAATGTGGCACCAATGCAGGGTCCCGAAGGAATTCGGGCTGTGAGCTTAGACGCCGAAAGAGGCTCTGGACCCTACGGCAAGATTCCTATGCAACTACTCATCACCTTTTTGTTAGGGGCTTGTTCGATAGCTGGGTACCATCATGTTCTTGGCGCTCACCCTTGCGCAATCGTACTGTACATGACGTCATATCGCTAGCTTATCGATTAGAACGAGGCCTTATCGATGTCACAACTTAGTCCCACAGGTGTTCAGCCACTGAGGCTTGCCCTCCAGCCACTTGAACTTATGTGCCTGCTGTTGCAACTCCTTGCTCTGAACTGACCGGCCCTGATAGCCTCTTCATGAATTGCATCTAGATACATCATTTGTGACAGCTAAACGCAACTGGTGTTCAACTCACAGACATCTATGTCAACAATTTTGGGAAAGGGATGCTAATGTACACTTGAGGCCCCTTTTCTCATCCATGCCACAAATACTCCTTGAATATTCTGAGCACTATATTGATACCAAGGTGGTGGATTATCTTACTGGTTGTTGCTTTATTGACAGATCGATATAGCTGGGACCGTACACGAGGTCGGTATTCTGAATATAAATCCGACAGTAAATGAAAAATTGCCGACTTGTTGCAGCAATGATGCAATGCAGGGTAAGTTAACCTTATCTCCGTGCAGGGATTGGTGTCAGCAGGCTGCATAAGTGCGTGTTAGTAAGCCAATAATGCAGAGGTGCATTTGTCAGTGAACCGCTATCTTTCAGCAACCGTCGATGATGCCACCCAGACTGAAAAAGTGACTCATTCGGCCTGGGTTCTCTCAGCTTTATCTCTCACATCAAGAAAGGAAAGGTGAGTCATTTTTTAATGGGCACACCTGTTCCACAAGGTTGTGTTGATCGAATGTCGTCAGGCGGGGCGATGATGACCCGCGAATGCTACCACCACCACTGGAGTCCTGGACCAGGGATTGAGTTGCCAATTTGTAATCACAAAATTTCAACATGATCATGTCGCGATGTAAATAAGAATACGGAGAGATCGTGAAGTTGACGGGCCACCAGAGCCGTAGTATTTAAGTCGAATCGGGGCCTTCTTAACTCCCAAGTCTTGACAGGCGCCATCACCCTAACATTGTAGTCGTCAAGTCCCATCAACAGCATTGCCGTCACCATGTCTCGACTTTACAATCGCCTTTCCTTGCCATTCAACAAGAACGGCCAACAGAGCCCCGCAGTCAGCCTTGAATCAACCAACGAGAACTCACACATATCTTTGCACAGCAACAACGATCAGACCCCCGCAGTGTTGGTCTCAGGCGACGTGACAGTCGAAGTGCACGAAGAAACTGTCAACCTGGCTCGTCTTGGTGTCGAACTGGATCTTCAAATCCTGTACAAGCAACCCTTCAAGTCTCACTGCAGTGCCTGCCGAACCTGGAACCAGCAGCTCACCAGCAGCCAGCTTGTCTCCCGGCCGACCGAACTCTCCCGCGGAAAACATGTCTTCCCCTTCTCAGCTCTTGTCGAAGGCGACCACCCAGGGTCAGTGGAGAACCCGCTCATCTTGGTCAAGTACAGCCTCACAACAGAGGCACAATATGCTCGTCAAGGAGCGACTTCTCTAGAGACGGCAAAGAACGAACGCACTATCATCGTTGACCGCGTCCCTACCGTACCTCGCACGCCACAGACTGCCGTCTCTACCATCGAGCCAATCAAGATCACCGCTCGATATTCTCCCGTTGCCCACCCTGAAAAGGCGAGCAGATTTGCCCTGGAACTTGGCGGCTTGAACGTCATCGATGACGTGACCGGGGCCTCTCAGACATGGGAACTGAATCAGCTCACGTGGCATCTTATCGAGACGACAAAACTATGCAGAAGGACCTGTGAGAAGCACACCACTGCTGCGCCTGCTGGGGGCGACATGAGTCGGGTATTGCGGATAAGAGACACACAGGTGCTAGGGAAGTGCCGACTGCAGGATGGCTGGTCATCAGAGGGCAGCGGACCGGATGCGAAGGTGAACGTGGACTTTGACTACATGGTCAACACTGAGCGGCCTCAAAAACAAGGGCCAGGGTACATATGCGACAGCAAGTGTCCGGGCAGCTTCGAAATCTCCCACCGCCTGGTCATTTGGTTTTACCTCTCTCTGAGGGATTCACAGCAGGCCAAGGGCAGCTCCAAGAAGTTTGCGGGCTGTGATCGAGTTTTCCGTGTCTCGTACGATGTCGTGCTTGCCGATTGTGCTGGTAAGGACATGGCCTGGGATGCTGAGGCGCCACCAGCGTATGGTGAAGTCGGTGGGGGACCGCCAGGCTATCATATTGCCGAGGTACTACTTGGGCCTGAGAGTGTGGATGCAGAAAGTGATTGAAGGGATTGGGCGGACTAGAAGCCAGGATTGACCCGGTAGACCGAGAGCCAGAAGGCACACTAGAATATATAATTAACTGACTATATTCATAGACTATCTGTCAGAATCTAGACGACCTACCTGTATTCGGTATCTGCTTTGAGGCAATTGAAGTTTTGCCGATACGCCGAGTGCTTATTGGGTTCCGCGCGAGTGGTACTGATACCCATGAGTGATCCGTCAAAAGGCTAGAATCTTGGATAAATCGACAATGACTTCCCTCAATTGAGAGACGGCAACAACTACTATGTCATTAACGATGAGCTTCATGTCAGCGAACCGCTCTATGAAGTAAATAAGACTTGACATTGGGCTGACTGTTTATCAGCAGTTGATTTGCGAAACCGTCGTCGTGAGCTGACGTTGGCCAACTGCTTCTGACACGGCCCATAGACAACCCACCGGAGACTCGGAGACCATAGCCCCCGAGGACGTCACGAATCACATCCGAATCCTGAAATTTGGATGCGGATAAATTCAAGCGTGGTGGAGAGCGAGTCTATACACACTTGGCGGGCACAACGGACGGTGCGCGACGCGCGGGCTCAATGACTGGCAGCGCGCGACGGAGCCCGCGCGGCCCCATTAGCCGTCGGCTTCAACATAGGACCCGAGATTGCTTCCAGTCTACTGACAACAGGACTTTGGCGTCCCTTGCCCAGCGTGTAGCCGGATGATGCCGTTAGTTTGGGGCGGGAGCGGGGAAATTGGACGCCTCGCGATATGCCGTGTAGCTATAACTGTCAGCTTACGCCTCGTTGAAATCTCACTCTGGCGTAACTCTCTCTTTTCACTGCTCTTATCACCATTCTTTGTCCATGCTTGCCCGAAATGGAGCTTGCTTGTAGCCTCATGAGGCAAAGCGCCCGTCGTGTCTCCTCTCGAGCATTGGCCTTGGGAGCACACAGTCGACTATCCTCTACCGCAGCCGAGTCCAGCCACAACGCCCGAACCCCCGCCTTTGACGAAGAAACCGATGTCCTGATCGTTGGCTCCGGAGCCGGTGCTCTGACGACAAGCCTGCGCGCAACAAAGCTCGGCCTCCGCAATATCGTCATCGAGAAAGAGCCAACACTCGGCGGCGCATCGGTCATATCGGGTGGTGGGCTATGGGTCCCCTGCAATCCTGTCTCCAAGGCAGCCGGTATCAGAGACTCGGAGCAAAGGGCCTTGAAATACTTTGAGCAAGCCGTCGGGGATGTGGGACCGGCGTCATCGCTTGAAAAGAGGCAGGCCTACATCAGAAATGGACCCAAGATGGTTGCCTTTCTCCAGCAGGAAGGCTTCCAGTTCCATTTCAGCAAGGGATACCCCGACTACTACCCAGCCATGGAGGGCGCAATGGGTAAAGGAGGCGGCCGATCCATCGAGTCCAAGCCCTTCAACATGAAGAAGCTGGGAGAGTGGCAGGGCAAATTCCCGCCTTCAAAGACCCCGGCAATCCACACAAATGACGCCGCGGTGATTACTCGGTTGACTTCTTCACTTGGTGCATTTGCATACTCGACTAGGAGAATGATCCCGATCATTGCCAGATCACTCTTTGGTCAAAAGTTGACATCCATGGGGCGCGGCCTCATAGCGCAGCTGTTATACCTCAACCTCAAGCAGAACGCCGATATTCGTGTTAGCACTCGTCTAGGGAAGCTCATCCAAGGACCGGAGGGGGGCGTCATCGGCGCTGAGGTGCGAACGGCCGCAGGTTCAAGAACAATTAGAGCGACCAGAGGCGTAGTCCTTGCCGCTGGAGGCTTCGCGCACAACCGAGAGATGCGCCAACGCTTCATGCCAAAACCTGCCAGCACGGAATGGACTAATTCCCCCAAGGGTGACACTGGCGATGCCATCCAAGAAGGCATGCGTCTCGGCGCAGCCACAGCGCTCCTGGACGATGCGTGGTGGGGGCCAACCATCTTCGACCCTGTCACTTCCAAGCACGTCTTTGCTCTGATCGAGCGAGGGCGGCCGCATTGCATCATTGTTGACTCGTCTGGTGCTCGCTTCATGAACGAGGCTCAGTCGTACACGGACGCAGGGCACGATCAATACGCCAGGCATAGCAAGGTCAAGGCAATTCCCGCGTGGCTGATTATGGACACCAACCACCGCAACAAGTACATGCTTGGGGGCCTTTTCGCAAGGGCGAAGCCATCCAAGGAAGCCCTGGACAAGGGAAGGATCTTCAAGGCTGCGTCTATCAAGGGGCTGGCGACACAGATCGGGGTCGACCCTGAAGGACTGTCCGACACCATCGCAAAGTACAACGGCATGTGCAAGACTGGGATCGACGCGGAATTCGGAAAGGGAAAATACGCCTACGACCAGTTCTTTGGTGATCCGAAGTGTCGGCCTAACCCGAACATGGGCCCGTTGCACAAGGCGCCGTATTATGCGATCCAGGTCTGGCCCGGGGATTTGGGCACAAAGGGCGGGCTATTGACCGACGTGTTTCAGCGCGTGCTCACTGAGGATTCGCGTGTGATCCCTGGCCTGTTTGCCATTGGCAATACGGCGGCTAGTATTATGGGACGGACTTATTTGGGAGCCGGATCGACATTGGGACCAGCGATGACACATGGGTATATTGTAGCGAATCATCTGGGCGAGAAGTCTGAATCGGCGTGGTAGAGCTGCCGTATACCAGTTCACATGGTATAGTCCAATTCTCTGTAATACTTCTATCTGATATGATCTCATTTACTTGACCATTGCTGTTATTAGACCCAGTTCTCCTAGCATTTATGTACGTCGGATCCAATACTCTTCGACGTCCTTGCCCCGGGCCATGCTTAAGCGGGAAGTACCAACACTGCACCAACCGACTCAACTCAAAGCCACTGCCTCAATCTACCAACGGCTCGCAACTAGAAGCATTCGAGTACGACAGCGCGTTGCTGGGCTCCAGCGATGCTGGCCCGGTATTTGGGGCGATGAATAACTTGTGGTTAGACGGGGATGTTGAGTATTACGGATTAATTCACGGGGAAACGGCCATGGGTGAGATTGGGCGGAATATTCGGGAGCTCGGGGAGACGATCCAGGTTGAAGCAGTTCGGCTGCGAAACCAAGGAGTAGAATGTTGGTGAATCATTGTCTTGTACGTTACCTACTCTGCGTTCTTATCATTGTGCTTTCCAGGGTTTGAAGTCGTGTTCTTCTCGATGCGCGGCACTAAACTGGCTTGAGATTAACCAGGAACCTATTGCTTGTATGCTTGTCTCTGCTAGCGTACAAGCTAGAAAGGCCGCTTCTGTGGTCTACGCAATACGAATGTAAAGAGGATGCTGATAGTGGTACAAGGGTTTCCCCGAGATTTCATAGGAATATGTTTCACTTCGTCTTGATAACCCATAGATTCAATCTCCCAATTACGCTGGAATTTTGAGGCCGGTGACCTCCTCGCACGCCTTGACAACCTTTTCTTGCAATTCCACATCCCCTGAAGCAGCAAGAGGTTCCCCAAGCTTCCTCTTAGGCTCAAAATACCTTCCCGTCAAACCCTGGTCATAGTCCCCTTCGGCCAACATGACGTACGTCTCGACGCCGTCCTCTAGTTTGTCCGGGGCGCCCTCGCCGGCGAGCTTGGTGGCCACCCATCCGGGGTGCACCGAGAGCACGGAGGTGTCCTGGAGCCTCCTGGCGACCGCATTTGCGAGCAGCAAGACATGCAGCTTCGAATCGCAGTAGGCGGGGAAGTCCTGGTAGGAGGCCGCGCCACGCTTGAGCCAAAAGATGTCCTCTACGCTCGTGTCGGCCTGGTGATGCAGCACTGATGAGATGAATATGAGTCGCTTGGGGGGATTCAAGAGGCATGCGAGGACGTAGGGTGCGAGGACATTGACAGCCACCATGGCCGGGATGCCGGTATCGTTAGTCTTGCGAAACGGCCCATAGAGCAGACCGGCGTTGAGGATGATGGCGTCAAAGTCGCCGATGGCATTGACCTCCTCGGCAAGCCTCCGTGTCTCTGCCACGCTGGTCAGGTCGGCGACTAGGCAGCCCGCTGCGCCGGGACAACTGGCCTTGGCGTGGGCGGCACGATCGTCATTGCGGGCGTGGAGGTAGACGGTGTGATTGCGCTGGACCAGCTGGCGGGCAGCCTCGAGGCCGAAGCCATCAGCCGATCCAGTGATGAGGATGCGGGCCATGTTGGACGTGTGAAAGGCGTAGCGGTGATGCAAGTTGACGGTGCAATCTGCGGTGGATGGGTGCGTGACTTTTGAGTGGGGGAGAGAGGGCCAACATATATACTGGTCTCTGGCTCCACAAGTACGACTACCTAGTCATTCGACTCTCTGTTACGTGCCACTATGCCCTGCACGAAGATGGAGCTCGCTGTCCGAAGAGATGAACCAGTTGGTTCAGCAGGGATCGTTCGGTATTCCGATATTCGGAACACCGACCTTGCCAAGCCGCACAACCAACATCTGCCTCCCAAACTGGCCATGCTTCACCGTCTCCGGTACTTTCGGGCCGAAAGAAGCTAAAAAAAACTTGTCGTAAAAACGAGCTGCCCCATGGATGAACGAGTTCCTATCCCCGAAGCCAATGACTCGTGTTAACATTTCTAATCACGGACTTAAAAGAAAGTCCACGGAAACCCCAAAGTGGAGAGACCCGCCCTATCCTAGCAAGAACACCCCTGCAACTAAATCGGCTTAGAGAGGTGGGCATCAAGGCCCTCACCAATAAAGATGCTGATATTGTCAATGCTCTACGTCTCGCTACCCAGGGCTGTCGATTTTAGGAATCCATTTGGCTGGTGAGGGCCTCATGATGGAGGGACTCGAGACGCAACGCAGAAACTAATGAATTTATATGCTCCCGATATTGTGTGGTGGGACGTCAAGAAATACTGTCCTTTCTGCCGGAACTCTGTGGCATATTAACGATAGAACGGGAATTAATTTTATAAGTATCGTTAGTGTTATAATACGATGGGGGAAAAAGGCAACCACAGCGATTCTTTTATTCCCCATTTCTGTAATCTACTCTTCAAGCGAAACTAAATTCTGATATTATCCTGAACGTGTGAGAAAGACCCAGGAACCTTCCCTCGTCCACTGTTATTGATAGTCGTCGGGTGTAAACAGAGTGTAGGGGTGGGTGTGTATACTCTGGGGCCCTTCCACGAGCATCAAGAATGTATCTGGCACATCAACTGGAGTGTGATCACACTAAAACTAACAACTTGAGACAACTGAGGCGCTCAGTTCAAGGCCCTCGACCCAGGCAGTTCATGTTGGGGGTTGAAGGCCAGTCTGCGGGCAAGTCGTTAATGACAAAACAACACAGAACCAGGCCACGCCGGCTTTCGGAGGTTAGAAGCGGCTTTGGTTGTTCCTCTGGGAGGGCCTCGGAAGTCTCGCGCAACGTTGACGTTACTGTGGGGGTCTCGCCGCAGGTACGGAGGTCAGGGGATGGTCGATTAGAAACCCCCACAGAAGCAGGGAATTTGACAAGCCGTTGGGGGCTTTTTTTTTTTTTTTTTTTTTTTTAAAAAAAAAAAAAACAATCCCTTGGCGAAAAACTACCTATCGAAGATCGAGAAAGCGGAGTCGTGGACCAGGATGCCGCGGCAGGGTTGTTTGATCACACGAGAAATTACGATATTCTCGATATGATGTGCCATGAATTAGATTGGGTCAATATTTATTAAGGCTCGTTTCGAGAGTAGGGAGATAGGAGATGGGATCAAATAACTAAGAGAGATGTAGAGAGCAGGTTGGTAATCTTAAAAACAAGGATCATCTCTTCCTGCATAGGTTGGACGTTGGCTGATCATCCTCAAGGATCATTGCCTTTCGCGCCAATGTGCAAAACCCTCAGGGGCTGGTTCATGGATGGATATCGCTAGCGATAGATCGGGTCAGGCCCATTATTTGCCGGCGTCCGGCCTTTGCGAAAAGTCCGACCTCGTCCGAAAAAACTGGAGATCCTTCTGTGTCCTACTTGGCATGTCCAACCTCCACCTAGGTAGACTTCCCCCTCGGGATAGACATAAACTTCGAGCCTCTGAACTCGAATTTTAACTTCGTACTAGGGTGTGATATGCTGAAGCGTCTTAACTTATGGGATCCTTCTCAATAGAGTCGTTCTGGCGGCTAACGGAAAAGCTAAGGGGCGGCTCATAAAGACTCTGAACCTGCTAAAAAGGGCCGAGAGCGCTGGCGAGGTTATGAACACTTGTGTCTCCGGAGGCGGGCTTGACCGGTATCCCAGAAATTAATATTTAGTGAATTTGCTAAAGACTCTTATTCCTACTATTAGAGCTTATTAAGGGCCAGAGTTTTAACTGTAGAGTTTAGCTTATATCGAGGTTTATGCCCATTTTGAGCTCTATTATCCACCACACTCCAGGTCCGATAATATTAGTAATACTGTAGGCGGTCAATGGCGCCCTGACTAGATTTCAAGCCTGGGGCCCTTTTGTCTTCTAAGGACCGTTGACCACTCTGCCGTAGGCGACTGGCCACCATTGTTGTCCGCCTTCGTCAAACCACGAAACCAGGCCCAGGTAAACCCTCAATTATCCAGTGATAAACCTATTTATTGTCAAAAACAGCCATAGCTAGAGCCACCAGAGAGCCCAGACGGCCGCCATCATCAACTCGGAACCAGGCTGCGTTGGGATCTCGCTCACTAAAATCTCACCAGCATTAGGCAGCCGTCTCACCGAGGGCAGCCTTCAGATGTTGGGATTTATTTATTAATCCCCCCCGCTTCCTCTCCAAAGGCGACCTCCAGTTTCTTTCATCATCATAGTCCTTGCCGGCATCACGCACCTCAACATGGGGGGCTGGGACACGTACTGTGCAATCTGCGGTGTTGTGACCAGGGAGCTACTCTGGCATGACGAGGATGATGAAGAAGAGTGCACTTACAACCCCTCCATCATTTCCCCGGAAGATTTGAAGTGGCTGGGCCATGTGAGACTATTGACTGAAGACGAGGATGGCGGAAAGTACGGGATAATCCCCATGCCTGCTAAACAATCAGAACGTGCAGACTGATCCTGTGCCACAGTGTCCATTTCACCCCCCCAGCGACCTTCTGGCACAATGGATCCTTTGAATACACCAAAGGAGACTACGAATGCACCCACATGACGTAGGTATATGCGACACGCACTGGGAGCTCTGTGCTGACCTGCTAGATACCGTATGTACGGTAGCGCGCCGCTCGCGTTCCCTGTGCACGTTGCATGCGCCGATCAACTTGCTAGGGCTCTTGCTCCCGAGACTCTGGACCTCGAGACTCTTTACGAGACGTTAAAACTATTCCTTCCTAATTCCTACGGCGGTGGCTTTCTCGACTTGGATTACGATGGCGTAGAAGAATGCATGGAGCAGTACTGGGCCGTCCCGCGAGGCACCGAGGACTATGTGACGTCGCCATCTTCGAGCCCCCAGCAACTGGATTGGTATCGCTCCCTGGTTGATCATCTGCCAGAAAGGGTAGATATGGCTCCAGCGATTGTCGATGGATATAACCCCCAGAATGACCCGTTTTGCAAACTCCAACCGGAGCTTTTGCTACATATCATGTCCTACATGACCATGACCGAAGCCACTCGCTGGAGGGAAGCCTCACGGCCGGTTGCATCTCTGTCCATGATGAATTCGTTCTGGAAGTCGAAAATCCATGCGGATATGCCTTGGCTGTACGACTTTTCCGAACCGAAGGACAAGCCTGTTGCGCTGGTCGACTGGGCAGCATTGTACAAGGCACTGTACAAGGCTGCATATACGGGTGGGATTTATAAGCAAGAAAAGCTTACGAGTCGAAGACGGATATGGAAGGTCTGCTCTCAGATTCTGAAGGTTTATCAGCAAGGGGTAGAGTCGAAAGGCAAGCAAAAGCAGAGCGACACTTGACCCTACTTCGGCAGTCTCCTGCAAATTTGAGTGTTTTGGCAGGGCTCAACTTTGGCTTGCGGGTCGTTGAAATAAAAGGACTCTTATATGCTTGAATATGAAGTGGGAGATGCTGTATTTCTTGATGTACGACCTGATGCATTGCTGTCCGTAATGGCATTCGTTGAATTACTGCCTTTGAATGTTAAATAACCGGCAGACAGATTCAGCTAGTATCTTAGATTACACAAATAATTTCAAGATATAGAGAGGGACTATCCTCGGGAAAAGGATATGTGAGACCACCTCTTGATCTCTGTCTAAATCGGGGTGGAAACTTCTCCGTTTTGGGGTTTCATTCTAGCGTACCGCCGTGAGGATCGTCGATAAGTTATGTGCCGGTTACTCAGAATTTGACCAGTCACAGCCTTGGTTTGTCATAATACTCTGAGACACAAATTGCAAGGTGAGATTGTGGGGATGGCTCTGCACCATGAATCAAACGCCCGGCGGCATTCGAGATGAGGCAGACGTGGACTGGTTAACCGCGTATAGGAATCTGCAGTTATTGGAGGGGAGGATGGGAGGCAATATTGGAGGTTTCCTTTAGTTGGAAATTTAAGAGGAGGATCAATATTGGAGAAATAAAGAAGTACCGAGCGAGGAAGGTGCCGAGACGGAGAAACTGGGGAAAGGTCTGTGACTCCTGGTCTGTGACGGATCTTTTAAAATCTTTTAAAGCGAAGTCGCCGAATGCCCATGAGCCTATATTGTTACTCGAGAATTATCGCATCCACTCATTTTGTGGTCGTCGAAGCCACTATTGACCCCGAAATACACCAAAATGGGCGACACGTTCACATGGAGCGAGGTCAACCAGCATTCGAGCCCAGACGATTTGTATCTCGTCATCCACAACAAGGTCTATGATGTGACGAAATTCCAGCATGAGCACCCGTAAGTATAATCTCCTTTGTGGTATTTGCATGGACCATTCTATACCTCTTAGGTCACGTACGGCTAACGGTATCAAACATGAAGGGGCGGAGATGAGTTTCTCTTAGACCAAGCCGGCAGCGATGTCACCGAGCTCTTTGAAGACGCAGGGCACAGCGAAGATGCCAGAGTAATACTGAAAAGTCTCCAGGTTGGCACAATGGAGGAGGTATGTCACACCATAATCAGAAGAGGCATGGTCGTTGGCGACCACCGATCTTGTCTGTGAGATTGCATTGTGTACAACGCAGCTGACGAGCCCGATCAGAAGTCAGTAGCCAAAGAGACGAAGCGGCCGATACAAGGTGCCAACGGTGGGCTCACGGAAGACCGGATGATGGCATTGCCAATCGTCGTGTTGCTACTGGGGGCAGCATTTTGCGCTGCTATTTTCATTTACCCCAGTTTGGGGCTGGGGCCAACCGAGGACGATCAAGGCGGATAGGGTCAATTAGCGGGCATCGGTTCTTGGCCGAATAAATTAAAGCCGAGATTTGGTCTTCATTGGAGGGTAATAGGTATCATCGAATAAATTGCCGGGGGAGAAACGGCCGGAGGTTGACGCCCCGGCCGCATGAACGGCCCCACCCCGGCCGGACAAGAACAGTCCGATGAACCGGCAGTTGCTTGCCGAGATTCCCCCGCTTCCCCGGATCTTCCACATTCTTTTGACCGCCCAATCTTTGAGATCCCACCGTACTATCTGTGCACTCCCAAATGAATCATGACCAAGGTCCCAAAGACACACCATTGCCAGCGCTGTTCTCGTGATTTTGCCCGGCTGGAGCACCTTCAACGACACGAGCGGTCACATACCAAGGAGAAGCCATTCCGATGCACAAGATGCACCAAAGCCTTTACGAGAAAGTATGAAGACCCAGGTCTTGTTGAGCCCGCTTATCTTGTCGATGCTGGTCCAAGATGGATTGCTCACCAATCAGCAGAGATCTCCTTCGTCGTCACGACCGCCTGGCCCACCCCTCGGAGACGGACGATCCCGCGACTTCAGAGACAAACACATCGACAACGCAGGCATCGGCGTTTCCGCTGGAGCCTTCAATCCATTCGGCAGACCTCGAAGCCCCTGAAATAAGCGCCATACCTCTTGACGGATTCATGCTGGCGAGCCAAGGCCCCGGACCGCTGGGCTCCAGAGAACTTGGCCTGGAGGACATCCCATTCGCCGATGGAGGGCAATTTGACGACTTCACTTCTTTCATGGACAGCGTGCCCATCCCGGACCACGTATTCTCGTTGTCCTACCAGCCGATACCGACCTTATTGTCAGACGGGCGTGACGCCTTGGCAACGAGCAGCTACGCCGGGACCTTACCCGAAACCGAGTGGCCAGCACAGTCGAGGATACGCGTTTCTACTTCTGATTCGGCCTCAGGGCTCTCGACGTACGGGTCAAGGCTGCCTTCGCTCCAGCCCGAAGGCGGGCCATCACCTCCGCCGGAGACGCCTCGTCGTCCACGCCCCAAGAGCAATAATCACCTCTCCATATCCATTCAAGAGCGGGAGCGGATGCTACGGGAGCTAGAGGACTTTCCGTCCTGCGTGTCTGTCGATTTTGTTCTGCCGTCGAAACACGCGCTTTCGCGATTCGTATCGGCGTATTTCAATGTCTTTAACGAGCATTATCCATTCCTGCACGTACCCACCGTTCGAGTTGGCGCGATGCGCATCGAGCTCATCTTGGCTATCGCTGCCGTGGGCGCTCGCTACTCGCGCGAGCCTGATGCAAGCAACCAGCTTTTCCATCTGGCCAAAGATGTCGCATTGGAGCGCTTCCGCAGGAGAAGAGACCCTGACGCAACGGCATGCAATAGAGACGAGATGAGCGACCGCGATGACACGGGCACCGAGGACAACAGTGCCGTCTCGGTGGACTCGGGCGACAGACGATATGCGACAGTCGAGACGATACAGGCCATGGTTCTGCTCATTGCAATTGGAATCTGGTTCAGGACGGAACCGGATTTATATGAGGCGCTATCCATCCGGAGCATCCTCGACTCGCTGGTACGGGAGGATAATCTAGCATACGACTGGACGCTGCAGCCGCATAGCTGGCATGACTGGGTGCGTTATGAAACACTGAAACGCACCAAGCTGGTGGTTTTCTGCTTTTTCAACATTCACACCATTACCTTTGACATGCCACCAATGATGCTGTCCGACGAGCTGCGCATGCACCCCCCATGTGCCGAGAACCAGTGGAAGGCAGCAAGTGAACAGGAATGGTTCGGTCTCGCCTCGGGTGATATCTTCAGTCCTTTAGAAGACCTCACCGCTGTACTTGACAAGCTATTCGAATCACATGTGGCTGGATCGATGCCTGCCTCAGATGCGGAGCAGGATGCTTCCAATGGCACCCCAAGAACGCCAACTCAGGGGTTCTCTTCGTTGGGCGGCTGTGTGTTGATGCATGCTATCATCCAGCGAATATGGCTGGTGCGAAACTCGGGCTTCCCTTGCAGGCAGCGGCAGCAGCTGTCGCCTGAAAGCATGATGGCTTTCGAGCGGGCGCTGAAGAGGTGGTCGTTGAGCTGGGAATCCGGACGGGAATCCTCCATGGACCCCCTGAGTCCGCATGGTCCCATGTCCTTTACCTCGACGGCTTTGCTGCGGTTGGCCTACATCCGCATCAACATGGATCTGGGTCCAATCCGGTCCTTGGGCTCGTGGGATCCAGACACGATCGCAAGGTCGCTGGACAGCAGCCCTCCAGCACAGCGCAGCCAACGGCTCACGAGGGCGGCTCTCCATTGTGCGCATGCGCTCAGCATCCCAGTAAAGCTTGGTATCAACTACGTAGCCCAGACCCAAGTTGTGTATTGGTCCGTCCAGCATGCGCTATGTTCTCTCGAATGCGCCGTGTTGCTAGCCAAATGGCTTGAGGTGGTGACGGTGTCGAACCCGGATCCGCCTCTGAACGCCGCTGAGAGTCGCACAATGCATTTCGTTGTCCAGTTAGTAGCAGAAGCCAATCATAGCGGCCAGGTGGACAGGCTTCGGGGGAATGAAGGGTGCTTGTCCTCCAGCGTGGTGAGACTCTGGGCTTCCTTGTATAGAGCAGAAAGCGTGTGGGAAATGGTTGATCTTATTGCCCGTTCGTTGAATGCATTTGCTGGCCTGCTTGAGGCACGGAGTCGAGGGCTCGGCAGTTGGTGAACATTCTTGGCTGTCAATAAGAGCAATGCCGATGCTGATCATCCCCAACTATTTTGCCCTCCTTGTGGTCTCCAAATCGGGGAATGAGATGTGCAAGCTAACCACCAAAATGCAAACTCTGTCTCTCGAACCCGGTGCTGGGGGACTTTGGTGAGCAGGCGGCACTGGAAAAACTCTCAAACGGGGTCCGTATCGGCTGGAGCTATGGGAAAAGCAACGTAGACTCACCGTCTTCTTGGACTTATGCTGACCCGAATGGGGACCCCCGGTTTGCATCGTATTATCTGCATAGCTTTGCTCGGCATGCATATAAATAATGCACAGCATTAATAACAGGTTGGAACCACTAATAATGGGCAAATTCTCGTTATTTACGGCAAATGTCTCGATAGGAAAAGAGTGACTATCCAGCTGGTTCTCCCCTATTGTCTTCAAATCCCCCAAAATGGCACCACGGCGACCGTCCCCGGACCAAGTTCTTTGTGTCACATCACAGGTGGCTGGTCTTGTCAAAACTGCTGGCGATCCATTGCTTTAGTTGCGTCTCGTTGCGCACGATAAACCTGATCTTGAACGGCTTGGGTTGCGTGATCATGCCGGTCGGGACTGAGTTGCACTCGATTGGATCGAGGTTTGGCCTCGCCTTGATGTCGGTTGTCTCGCGGATGTGGAAGGCCAGTATCAATCGGCAGAAGATGGCATACAGTTCCCGATTGGCCAGATGTGCACCAGCACACATCCGAGTGCCTGCACCATAACCGAAGTGCTGCGTGCCTGATCCAACCTCCTCGACACCCATGAATCGCTCCGGGACGAACTCCATTGGACGATGGAAGTGATCAGGGTCGCGATTAGCCGCCCACATGTTCTATGACTCTTGTTAGTGACAACCAGACACAAGGCTGACGACAATGAAAGCATGTTCCCACCAAGAGAAAGGGAGTGCCGGCAGGGATAGTTGCGCCCTTGTAGTCAATGTCCTTGACGCTCTCGCGATGGAAGGAGAGGTTCAGAGTTGACCAATAACGCAAAGCCTCCTTCACAAACGACTTGACGAACTCGCTCCGCTCCTCCACTAGGCAGGCATGCCATGGATCTTCGTCTGGATAGGACTTGATGATCTCGTCGTACAGGCGCTGCTGGATCTCTTGGCCGTGCTCCGACGACAAGTAAGCGATAGTCATGTTGATGTTGCCGGGTAAGGTGTCGAGCCCAGCGGCTACCATTGTCAGGCATATGGACTTTAGTTCGTCTGACAGAGTGTGAGCAAAACTTCCAACCAGATTAAGCTCGTGTTTGACCAACTTTCAGCAAGCTTCGCCTCCGGGTCTTTCAGGACGTTTCCAGCAATGCAGGGGTTGTCCGTGCCATTCGCGATGCGTTCCTTCAGCTGCTCGAAGAAGGATAGAATGTACTCGTCACGGCGGGCACGGAATTCGATGGCCTTGTTTCTGAATCCGGGCCAAAGACGAAGAAATGGCACGTAGTCTTGCCAATTATGGGCAATCCCGCGGATGCTGGCGAGCTCTCGTTCGACGGCAACGACCTCATTCAGCGTATGATCGCTAACGGTGCCGTCAATCCGGATGCCATAGTTAAGAGTCAGGCTGATGTTGAGGGACAGGCGCTGGAAGTACCCATTTGGGTCAATGTTGGTGTCGTGCTTGACGTTGGCTAGCAGCTCGTTGATGCTGGTCGTGGACTCGAGGTCGAGGAACGGCAGGTAAGTTTGCACTGCCTGTCGGTTGAGGGCCGTTGCTGCCGCCTTGCGCACTCGCTTGACCGACTCGTTCCACGGCGACGTCCCGAGGGTGTAGACGCCCTGGGTTTCAGACACGACTTGGTGGAAGGTCCAGAATTTGGGCCGTGAGATCAAGGCAGACTGGTTCTTGATCCACAGCTCCTTGACAGCGTCAAAGGAGTTGACGTAGATGAACCTCTGTAGAAATTGTCAGCAGCTAAGTTGCGAGAGGAAGCAGGGCTTGATAGTGTTGATGAGAAAAATGGGTCGTCCATACGCGATTACCCAGGCGGGCCTGGAACACATCGCCGTATTTCTTAGCCAACCGCGCACAGTTTCGAGCATGATGACGGCCGAGGAGAAAGAGGCTGCCGAACATGGGTATGCCAGGGATCTCCGGCAAGTTCTTGATCTTTGGAATGTCGGTCTGATTTGAGCTCTTGACGAGGGTCGTGAGGAAAACAATGGCTAGGAGGAACCAAGCTGCCTCACGGCCGCCAATTTGCTCCAGTGTAATGTTATGGGAAAGAGTGGAAGGCTCCATGGTGTAGTGATGGTTCTGATAAATCCGTGAAAAACAAGGTGTTGGGGGCTGAGAGATAGGTGATCAGGAAAGGAGTTTAGAGAATGTTCACTTGAAGAGAAACCGAGCCTTTTAAACACCAGCACTTCGGGCTTCCGTCACCCTGCCGTTCAAAGCCAAGTGCACTCGGGATGCGGTAGTTGGCTACTCAACCCCAATCGTCGGCATTGATTCGGAGTTTTTTTTGGGGGGGGGGGGGGGGGGCTCCAATTTGGGGATATCCTGGATATTGGCGTGGTTATATTAAATAAGACAACAGATCGGGGCAAAGCCAAGCTACGCGCGATTCATTGGAGAATGACCTCGGCCCGATCCTGGAGAAGACTACGCGATCTCCAAGGGTTTCTCCAAACTACCTCTGCTGGGATTGTAGAGGAAACTACCTGATCAATTTAACAGTCCCCTTCCTGTAACTTCGATTGTCCGCTGGTCTCCCGTTATTTCTAAATTTCCTACCAAGTAGATAGGCTAAACTTTCGCTAGGCATAAACCGTTGATACTGTCCTCAGTATTTTCTAGTCCATACTTGATATCAATAGTTAAATGTATATTAGAAGATAACATCCTAAACTACAGGTGATAGAAATATTTACCATATAGGCAGCTGTGTTGATGTCGGGTATTTACGTCAATAACAAGGGGGAAAAAACTGTGTTCTTTTTATGGTGGAAGCAGCCTGCTTTTAAGAGAGCAGGAGGAGTAAGACCAGGTCCAAGTGATGCATTCACCGTCCGAGGTAGCGACAAAATATTAGTGGTTTATAGAGCCTTACTCGAGGCAGAGTTGGGCTTACAAGGGCCTTCCAGCGTCTGGTGAGGGGAGTCTTGGTCGGCTTACAAGGGTAAAGATGGTGTGAAGCCAGGTGATGAGACCAATAGGAACGCGGATCCAGGCGCCAATTTGCGGCACAGCTCAAGGCAGATTCATCGACAGGCCTCCAGCCTTGTATTTCTTGATATTAAATTACGGACAAAAGACATATCTGCGCTCGACCTGGCAAAAACTGCAATCCGCTGCCTAACCATCCCATTCATTCTTGAGCTTCCCCAGTAGCGAATCAACCAAGCGCCGACAACCGGAAATGCCTCGACAAACCCGAAACACCAAGCAGCCGAAAGTGTCCAAGCGGTCGAAAAAAACACAGAAGAAGAGTAAGCCTCAGAAACGCCAGCCTCCTCCCCTCTACTTTTGGAAGGAGACAGAAGACGCCGGGGGCTTCCTTGCGCCTTGGTATACTTCACCATTCAAGGAGGGTGGCCACAAATTCCTATCTGTCGGTCATTGGGTAACGGCCGAGAAAGCCCGGTTATTTGGTGATGAGGTGAGTCGTCCTTGGATCTCGGAATGTTGAGTGGAACCATAGTGTTAACACCAGGATGTAGGATGCATTGAAAAGGGTCCGCAAGGCCACAGACATGGACACGATTAGATCTATCGGCGCTAACATCAAGAACTTTGACGAACAAGTATGGGAAAAAGGTACGTTGTCGCCTTGGAAGCAAGTCCCAATACACATAGCTAACCGCGATCAGAAAGCCTTCGGCTCGCCGAACGAGGCAACATTTTGAAGTTCGGGTTTGCCTCTGGCGGAGTCACAAACGTCAGCCTCCGCGAACGCCTCAAAGCCACTGGAGATCGAGAACTTATCGATGCATCCCCCCACGATCGCCTCTGGGGTATCGGTTACACTGCTGCCAGTGCGAGGAGGGTGGGCAGGGAGAAATGGGGGGAGAACCTGTATGGGAAGGCGGTCATGGCGGCAAGGCGGCACGTAATCTGGATGGATGACCCTGCCAGCACGGCACCGTTTGATACGCCGGGCAGTGGCTTGACTATTTACTGGTAGTAAGTTGATTCGGGGATGAGTCAAGCGCGAAGATGGATGAAGCATGGTTTATTCCGTTGCGTGGTTGTCTTCTTTGCTTTTCTTCCTTCGTCGTTTCCAAGTATGCTTGCAGATTATCAAAGTCATGAAATCGACCATATTTCGAATGTTGGGGGGAAGGATGCCTTTAAATACCGCATAGCAGCCTGCACTCACAGCTTAGCCTTCCAGGGACTTATTCCAATAAAATCATCAACGCAAGGAGTGCAATCCATGATGACTCGCCTACATTGTCTCCCCTACAAGCAACCCAACTTCCTCCACGCAGTTGAAAGAATAAACAGGTTTAGACCATATACGTCCTTAATATTATCCTTAATATCTTTAAGCCCTTTTTACAATAACTAATAACTTGGAAGATTATTCCGTAAGATATTATTAATATCTAATCACTTGGGATAACTTTTTAGAAGAATAGGCATAGAAGTCTATTTCCAGTGCTTTATCTCTACACGCCACTGCCCAGATACACTATTAGACCAACGACCTCATCTAATCATCCCTCAACTGTTCACGGCCGAGCATTCCCGATGCCTCCAACATTGATACACGTAGTGCTTCCAAGAGCTCTTGGCGGTCGTGCTCCGCCTGAGGCCGGCCAAGCTCATCTCGAAGCCGTTCATATAACCGGAGAGCTATATCTCTGCGGTTGGCCTGCTCATCTCTCGCACGTACCATCTCCTTCTCCCTCTTGCGGGACGCCATTGCCTGCCACACGCTGAATAACAACGTGAGAATACCGATAGATACAGCCACGACTTGGTCCAGCTCTGTCATGCTGGTTGAGCTTTTCGGGATAAAGAAGGTTAAACGGGTCTTGGAGGCTCGCGCCAGCATGAAATCCGTCACTCCCAAGCACCCACTTGGACCAAGCCCACAAGTAAATAACACCAAGGGGTAGATGAAGATTGAAGCCAACGCGAGTCTCTTCATCTCCATGTCCATGTCAATCCTGGTTGCAGGTCTCGAGGTGGAATCAGGCCCCAAGGTCGGATCTTCCAAGTGGTCATTCCGCGGCTTGTAGTCTGGGCCTCTTATCCATAACCAAACTAAAAGCAGCAGAAACACGGCCATCCAGACGCCAAGAAATGAAAGGATCGAGGCCATAGGTGCAGTAAAGTCAAACGAAAGCGGCCGGGAGAGGTTGCTATCCGCGAGGTCGATCCCCCCAGTCCGAAGAAATACGATAGACTCGGTGGAAAATGCCAGCAATCCCACTACAATGACAGAGAGGGTCCGCTTCAAGTTGAAGTTCCACATGCCGATAAACATCAGGACAACGGCTACCGTGGCGAACGTCTCGCAGACGGTCAACGCAGCCTCAGCTGCCGCGGCATGTTGGATGATGGTGGGTTCCCTGCCTGTGAAGAGACGATAAATGTCGACCGTCTCTTGGCCGCCTAGGCCAAGTTTCCGAAAGAAGATTAGGTAGATGGCATGCGCTGCCGCAACGGCAGGAATCGTCAGCGCGGCGATAAAATCAGCGTTGATGCTATCGTTGCGACGATACTCGGCATTGAAGCACCAGGTGACGACGACGGAGCAGAGGGTACAGAGCCAGGCGGTGATATTCCCAGGGCCGTAGAAAGACGAGACAAGGGAAAATCGCGAGAGTGACGAGAGTGGATCTGGCGTTGGAGTAGGAGTTGCGATAACTGAATGTAGAGTAGGAGTAGACATGGTGGAATCCAGAACTATGATGGCAGTAGACATGCCAGAAGTTGAAATGCTGCACATGAAGCGCATTCAGGGAAAGCCAAACAAGGCTCCCTTTCAGGTGCTGCGCCTCGCTGCACTGCCTTGATGAAGCTGCCTTGTGATGCGCCACCTTAACCTTTTGGGGGCGTCGATGGGAGCCACGCCGGTCCTCTGTAGGGCGCGACACGCTATCTCCAGCCTAAAAAGAAAAACACGAGGTACATTATTGCGATCTTATCAAGGCTTACAATTAGATTGTATTCCTTCGAATTTCGTACAACTATTTTGCTTTCTCCGTTCCAGTCCTCACTCGTTGAGGATGCTCTCACTGACAAAGAGACCTCCAATGCTGCAGCACGGTTTGGGGGAAATGAGTCCAGCCCGTCCTCTATTGACTGCTCGCAATGTCTACTCCTCAGTTAACAGGTGGTCGCATGACTTCACTCTTATGGAAAGTCTCCTAACAGTAGACCGGTTGATAGTCATAGGCCTAGGGACTGAATCAAGGGCCTCTCATGAAGTCAAAATCGGGCTGAGAGGCTTAAAAAATGCTGTTTGACCGATCTGTTTACTCCAAAATGATCGCTTGCTCTTTTCTATATCAACAAGTAAACACCACCGTACCCCGTCCCTCTATTACAAACCTCTCCGTCAGACAGCGGTTTCGATCGTTGAGCAAGGGGGCATCCAACAATCACGGTCTACCACAGTGCAGGATACACCATTATAGAGTCAGTCGTAACATTAAGGGCTTTTAGTGCTAATCTTCTGTCAAAGCTTAGAAGCAGCACCCAGAAGGAGTTGCGTTATCATGTGAGAGGCTCCAGGCAGATGTTCAACTTAACATGGCTCGTGTGACAGCAATGACCACCAAGCGCAACAAGCACTTCATGGTGGCTGATTCTGTCCGTCGAGATGTGGACAGCATTAGCCATACAGTTAAGGTTCAGAGGACCCCTACAAAACAAGTCTGGCGCCTGAAGGCATTGGAGGATCCTGGGATTGGCCGATTCAACAAGGTTTGTGCGCTCCAACCCACCCTTTCGGACGGGCTTGACAACTCACAGGCAAGTTGAATTGGCTGTTACCAAGGTGGCTGGACTAAAGTAATGAGGGCACGTAGGTTACCGAGCCATCAGTGCTATCTCAGCGCTTCCTTCGACCTGCACCTTCGGCGAGACCAGAGGTGGGAGAATACAAACGGGTCGTTGGATCCGCAAAAAGCCTTGCATTGAGAGTTCGCCATCTTTCATCAACTCGCCCCAAGAACACAAGAACCATGAACGAGTCAAGCAGCGGCATCCACTCGGATGATCAGATGCGACAATGGGATGCCATAGTGCGCTCCGGCTGGCCCACCGTCATCAGTAGCAACACCTGGGCAATTGCCGTGGCTCTCATCACGCTCTTGTACCAGGCCGTTGCGGTACGACTCTTCAGGCCTTACACAATGGCCCTCTTCTGGCTCCTTTCCGAAGACCACCGGGGGTGGGATGTCGACCAACTCAGAGTCGCAATGGCAAACACGAGGAGTCCCCTGGCCTCGATCATCAGCCAGCCTGCATATCGAACCCTGTTTGGTAGAGGCCCGACAAAGCGCTGGCCTGCCAAGGTCATCACACTGCTTTGGCTATTTGGCGCTCTAGTATTGGCAGTGATCCCCTTCTTTCTGCCGCTGCTTATTGCGAGGGAAATCCCTGTGGTTCAAGGAGCGCCTGGTCTGGCAGATGACTGCAGCCCCATCCTCAATTTCAGCAACTGGAGGGCCCAAGCCCAGTACGACCGGCTCCTGTCCTGGGACATGCTTCGGCTCGCTGATGTTCATGGATTCAACTACAGCGCCCCGAATGCCACATCTGTTGGTCTCCCCAACGATAAGGACCGCGTGGAGATATCTTCTAATTGCCCAGAATGGGCTCCCGTCTGCGACCGGAACAATTCACTACGGGTTGACGTCGACTTCTGGGTTAAGCGATCCGAATTGGGTATCGGCAGCAGGACCCCATCCAAGGATGACGAGTTTGGGGTCTTGAACACCTGTTACAAGTTGGAGTATCGCAGGAAGTTTCTGCGAATCGAAGAGGACGGGACCCAGACGTACGGGTTGCTCTATGGCACCAGCAGTGAAACGAACGGAACCGAGTTTGTGACGGAAGAGTTCATCCCGGAGGAGCGATTCTGCTACGGCTACGACTTGTTTTCGCATTTCAACACCAGTGGAAGCTCCTCAGTGGCCCTTTGGACACCGAACAACACGCTGCTCCACGAAGGGGATCGCACCATCCTGTTCTACCATATCCGCACCATCCAGAGCCCCATTCCCAGCGATGATCCAATCTTTGCCACTAACAGCACACCGTTTAGGGGATCATACCACTATCTGCGAGGTATCGTTCCCGTCATGTGTAACACAACCTACGCCTACTGCTCGGGCGAAGGAGAAGACTGTGTTCTTCTGGGTGGCGAAGATGCTGTCGCCGAATATCTTTACGAGAGGTCCGGATCCGGCCACAGCGGAGATCGAGGTTTCCTGGAACTCATGTGGGTAAATACCTGGGCTCCCCTGTTCTCCGTGTTCCCTGGCAGCAGCGAGTCGGTGTACGCCAGCCGCACGCTGTCCCTCGGATCTAATCAGCTTGCTCCACGCGAGATAAGCGGACACGCCGAGATTGTACGACTGGCACTTGCGAGCAGAATGTTGCTCCTCAATTCTGCCACCCGAGCCGTATCTGGTTGGCGCAACTACGTCTCCTCGGGTCTCCCGGTGTGGAAGACGGAGACTACGCAGGAACAGCTGGACACATGCCGGTTGACGTTGATGGAGGACCCAGGCCACATCACAACATCGGCGTGGTCTATCGTTATCGTCGCCGTCATTGGTGGCGTTCTGTTACTTCTCTCCTTCACCGGGCCCTTGCTTCGATTCGTATTCTGGAGATGGCTGTGCGTCTTTACAATTCGCTGGAGGCTGCGGACGGCGCCACATTTGCATCGTATGACACTGGAGCGTGGAGACCCGAGTCTATTCTGGCCCGGTGGTGCGGTGGACGAATGGCCCATTGGAAAGGGTTATGTCGACAGTGTTGGGTTGGTCAACAGCTTTGCGGGATATCACGCTGTGTACAGGCCTGACGCACAGCTGGGGTACATGCCAAAGCATGGTTCAAGAGCTGCGGATTTCGCCAGAGTCCAGCACCAAGACCAGATGCCACTCAGCCAGCAACCCATGGAGTCTTGTCGGAGCTATTGATCCGTCATGCATCCCTCGTTCAACACCAATACACCTTTGTTCAACACTACTGAACTAGGGCCCCGGCTTTGTAATTGATATGAGGGAGAAGAATGGCTCCCAGGTAAGGAAGTCGTTGAAAGTAGCTCCGTTCCCGATATTAACTCACTGAGCCCAGACATATTCGACACGCATCATAGCGTTTTCCTGACGAAAAGGAGAGACTCAACCTGGACTCGAATGATATTTCACTAGGCCAGTTTCATATACAAGGTTTCTCTTGATTACTCACAGTAAGACAATGGGGAAGATAAATTGAAAGTTTCTGTTCCTTCCCTATGCTCTCGCTTCTGGAGTGAATGACCACTTAATATTGTAACTTCAACTCACGAAATGAAACACGACCACCCCCAGATCCTCGGAATTTTAGACGCACAAGTAGCTTGTTTCCCTTATTTCGTTCCATTCTTTTCTTTTTCTAACCGTTCCTCAGTAGTTCCTTTTCCTGGGCCACTCTCTCTCGTCACAAGCCAGTAATTCCTCTCATCTATCATGCTATTGATCAAGCCACACGAGAGTTAAGCATAGAAAAAGAACTTGAACTGGTCATGCCGTAGTTGTAAAGCATTGCCCTTGCTCCGTCTTCGGTCGGACATCGACATCTGCTACTGGAACCGGGAGCTGTAGGGGTACGCCAGCGTGTCCCTGCCATCGATTCTATGATAAGTGAAACGCCCTCACAATCAGGTTGACTTTGGTACCATACTTAGCATGGCCATTATTCATTTCTACTGTGCAGTATTCATGCTTGTGCCAAGTTAAACAAGTTTCGTCTAATGGTTGCCGCTGACATGCGATACACTGATACAGGTCACACCCTGACTGCCTCAGCCAGCGGGGCCTGCATACTGCCTATCCAATGAAGCTCGAATGGTTGCGAATGCTCAAGAGCCGACGTCGCGTCATCTATGGTTGTCCCCGCAGTACCTCACCCTCTTCTATTTCCTACACCTTCCAAGACGTCTGGGCCATCGTACCTCGCTCTCATCCGGCCCGCCTGTGTCTTCCACGAGCTCAAGCTTCCCATTAGCAATCACCTACGAGCTTGGACTCAACTCATCTCCCAAAGACTATCTTTCCTAACTCCATACATCAGAACAGACCATGGCCGACGACGACTCAATTCCACACCACACAATCCGAAACGATTACAGTCACTACCACGCACTAGACTCAAAGAACAAAGAGATTCGACTCATCCGTATTCTTCACGATGCGTGCCTCAAGGAACCCCACAACGGCCTCGTCGTTGCCTTGGTACGGGCCAAGCTCTCAAATGATCCCCAATATCGCGCTCTCGTACTGCTGGGGGAGTCTTGATGAGACCAAACCCATTACCGTCGTATTTGAAGACGATGTCGATATCACTTCAAATTACGATAAGGAAGCTGCCCAAGATTTCGACGAAATAGCCAAGCCTACAGGGCATAGCGTCCCTTTTTGAATTACGCCCAATCTCCATTCTGCGCTCTCATCGTTTCATAACTCAAACGAGCAGTGCTTCTTTTGGGTCGATATGCTCTGCATCAACCAAGGGGATGTGTATGAACGTTCAGCTCAAGTTAGCTTCATGAAGTCCATATACACTTGCGCTGAATCAGTTATCGTCTGGCTGGGCGCTGATCCAGAGTTGGAGAGTGCTCTATTCGCGCCGCAAAACTACGACCTCGCATTGTTTAACATGCTGCTTGAAGCGAAGGCTAGACTGGTGAACGTGGTGAAGATTTTGTCTCCTTTTTCTCACGCCTGTTGGGAGATCAGGCGAGGAACAAGGAAAACGAGCGGCAATGTCGTGAACTGGGCTTACCATCTTCATTCACCGGGGTACTACAAGAGGCGCAGCCCATCATCAACAAATTCCAAGACGTGGAATCATTGCGGCAGTTTGATGAGACATCGCAGGCTTTCAAGCTGACCAAAGCTTTCCTCTGGATCATCCACAAGGATGGCATCAATGCCTGGTGCTCACTTGGACCTGTCGTACTTGATAACCTCTTTGACTCGATTCAACATTGGCCCGAGGTACTCAGAGACGGGGATAGCCTGGAAAAATCCTTCCAGGCTTACTGCAGTCGCGTATTTAGTCCCCAGTCTGAAGTATAGCAGCTGCTGGAGTCACTGTGGTCTCCCCAGAGCCACGACCTGAACTTGTACCGCCACTATAGAACCATGGGCCACTGAATGTCCATCATCGCCCAGTCGCCCTGGTTCCGCCGGGTATGGGTGATTTAAGAGGTGGCATTTTATTCTAATTGCTATTTCCTGAAAGGAGGGATGCTTTAATAATAAAAAAGAATATAATTT